>MU391941.1:0-199663 GCA_022578705.1 Xylariaceae sp. FL1019 | reverse complement strand
ACCCACCCCCCCCCCCCCCCCCCCCCCCCCCCCCCCCCCCCCCCCCCCCCCCCCCCCCCCCCCCCCCCCCCCCCCCCCCCCCCCCCCCCCCAGGACACGAAAATGTTCTTATACCCACCAGGCGGCGCGGGCAGATATCCCGTAGAAAAGGAACGCGCCGTTGATTTGACACGAGCGTAGCATGTACAATGTTGTGAGAAGGAACGACTGCACGGTGGATATACTCAGGTTTCCTGACAAGCTGGACAGGGCGAGGGATCTCCCGCGGGTGAAGTAGGACGCGGCGAGGTTTTCGGACGAAAGATTGGCAGCCGATTGAGAGGACGAGGTAGTAGACTGCTGCTGATGGATGAGATGAGCGAGAGCACTGGGTAGACCAGGTCTTGAGGTCGGATGGGAGGGTTTTGATGTTGAAGAGGTCTACTAGGGCGCTTGTCTGGGTCCATGTCAGAATGGACCAAGATAATGATTTGCCGGAACTGGATATACTGCTACGAGATAACTCTCTACAAAGGGACCTATATCATGAGGATTGACCTCCGGCTCTATATTGGTTAAGGGGTCGTTTTGCTCAGTGCTGACGTTCTCGAGCATGGAGACTCGGCTGGTGTCTGTGGTGAAGGCATGCGGATCGACGCGAGATGTCACGATCTGACGCACGGTTTGGAATAATGACAGAGGGGCGCAGTCGCCAATGAACACTGCGATGAGATGTCAGGTTCGGACTCGAGTGAGTTCATACGAATCTTCTTCCTCGTCATGAGGGTAGGATGATTGAGATCTCTAAGATATCCGTACCCAGTTTCCCCTGCGTATCGCAAATAAGTCGTGCATCGCGAGGGACCTCGGCCTCCTCTGTTGAGACAACGCTCTGTCTCGTGAGCGTCGGTGAGATTGCAACAGCTGCTGGCCCATGGTGACTCGGGGCTGGGGTTGAGACACCGACGCCTCCGAATCCCGAGGCGGATGCGGAGGCGGTGGATGATGGTCTAGGGGAATGCTGCGCGGATGTACGGCTCTTTTCGGCACGAGGGCGTCGGCGGGCCGGAGGCGAGAAATGACACGCGTGGCTACGTTGCCGTCTCTTGCAATATCCGCAGGGGAGGTTGCCGTCGCATTTTACTGGGGTTGCTCGTCAGTCTGCTTGTTGCTGCTTACCGGTAGGTAGGCACTCTATAGTCGACCAGCTCCCCAGGTTCCGTGTATGGGGTACGGATATGTCAGGTGTGCAAAAATTGGCTGCTTGTGCTTCCGTTCCAACGACTGACCTTTTCGCTGCTTACAGTTATCGCATGCATTTGCAACCCGCTCGCGGATGTACGGCAGATGCTCGGGTTCGGACTCTACTTGCATCGTGGGATGGCAACTGGACTTACGAGACATGGCTGCAAATGGGTATAGAAGTATTACTTTCTTGCTTGGGTTCTTCTTCCCGCCAGTCTCTCAGTTCCAAGTCGTGACCTATACCGATGCTATCTGGTATGATAGAGCCGAGACAAGTTGAAGGTCTTTGTTTGCGGATATCGGAACTTCGGATGGGCAGACACAGGTCTTGTCGCTCGGACATCATCGGACATTCGCGTAGTATTTAAATTATCGAGGCCAATTGCTCCCTCCAGATTATACAGCCCATGCACTCTGTGTTCCGATTCATGGTCTCATCTAGGACGGCCAAGTGCGATGACTAATGTCAGATTGATCATCACTATTGGTCGATCAATGCAACGAGATGTTTGGTTCTTCATAAGACAAACTCAGCATATGCCTGGCGCAGACGGCGCAGTCGCAAGGGCCTCATCAGGTTGCCTGGCAAGCCGTAGCGGAATCCTCGGTAGAGGCTCACTGCGTTAGGCTTGGTACAATGAGAACATGTAGGTACGAGAGAGCGTTTCTGCCGATTTTAATCCATTGTGCTGGATACCAGTCCCCCAAGTTTGCGAGTAAAATATATCCCCGCAGCATTGTGCACTTGTGGAGTATGCTCTCCGGGTGCGCACAAGAGCAAATGTTCTTAGCAAGTGCGCCGCTGTCCGGAAAGCAATGCGAGTGCTGTGACGTAAGTCCTTTGAAAGAGCGTAGTATAGTTGCTCTTGGCTCCAAACCAGTTGGCTCCCAGATGACGATACAGCGAGTTGTGAACGGCCCCGCGAGGCCGGTTCCGCCCTCTAGTAGCCAAATGAAGGGGGAGTACTACTCAAAGTCGAAATCAAATAACACAAAGACACATCGTTCGGGAGAGCACCACGACATCCTCCACCGGAGCCTAAATAGAGCTCGACGACAAGACAGCACAGGTTAGATTTTGGACTCTGTTGGGCTCCTCTCATCTCAACGTTGAACCGCGAGGCATGAACTTACTGCGACTTTGCCAAATCACTCCATTCATATCACCATGCCAAACAGATCGCAGAGGAACGCATGCCCAACAGGTTGCAGACGCACGTCTCACCTCGAAGTACTTGTCAGGCCCTCGGGCCACATCCGCACTATCACGTTTTTCGAGGACGTGTTATCCATCGACAGAGCAAGGCTTGGCAAAGCCAATTTCGTGATCGCGGAGGTGCTGTAGATAAGTACAAGAGTGAAGCACACAAAGCCCTCGCTTATGCTTCGCCGTGAGAGCTACGACTATGGTTTCCGCTGCTTAGCTTATAATTCCAATGTACTTCCTTGCGGACTGTGATGCACGAGATCTGGAAAGGCATTGGAGGCTTCCACCTGATATGAGTTATCAACTCTTCGAGTAACATCGTAACCTCAGCCGCGCACATGGACCATGGTACGACTTTGTGTTACAAATACCTATCTGTTTGATACGACAGAGGAATCTTGCTTGCGCAATGTCTCAGCGTGAGCCAATCAACACTCATAACAGGTAGTTTACCGGTACCAACCTGCATGCTCATATTGGTGTAAGAAGAAGCATATGCATAATGAATGCCCTTGAATGTCCCGAGCTGACGAGACATGGGTCCCACATATAAGTGAGCACTTACATACAGTATCATCAGCACGCTCTTGGCATCTCAGCCATGGAGTATTACAACCATTCGACCCGAGGCTTGGTATCTCAACAATCGGAATAATCGGAAGTAATCTTTACAGAAACCATTGAAAATCTGGCAGACGACCGATCAAAGTAAATTCTCTGCTGCAAAGCTCGGAGTGTTTTTCATCCGTATTACAGCCGTTGGCTCATTACGTGCGGAGATGATCGCTAGTCCATTGTCAAATTCAATCTCTTTTGCAGGTTAACCTTTATTGGCCCTGTTGGACTCCGTGTTGCTACCAAAATAACGATAACATCGTTATTCGGCTCCAAAGTCGCATACATGGGATAGGTAGGCTGGCCGCCGTGGTTTACATCGAAACATTAGATAATCCTCCGATTCCTTCGGAGGGGTCTAGTCTCACGAGCCATGAGTACCTATTCCAAAGCTGTCTTTTCGATGCTCAGGATTATTTTGGCCCCAACGAATTACAGCTTCGATTGTAAGGCCAATCCAGTCGGTGGTAGCGAGAGTGTTCTTTGTCACAACCGACCAACCTATGTAGACTCACAATCACGAATGGGTGAGTGGCGATGGGTAGCGGGCTTGGTTCTGCTTGGCAGCGGACCCTTCTAAATAAAGGTCATCAAGGGTAGAAAATGTTGCGGAGATTGGTTGGCAGTATACCCAGGTCCTCAGCAATTTTTCAAAGCGACAATCGTTCGAAGCATCGTGTAATCCTCCAGCTTTCTCGCTGTTTGAGTATTCGCGGTGGCACGGCTCAGCCAAACAACACAGCCTTCATCGATCCAGACTCGCCGTCTGTGGCGGCGAGCACTTTGTGACACTTTGGCTGGAGGTTCAATAGTTGAACATCCAGGCAGATCCCCCGCCGGTTTCCGAATTCTGCTAACTGTCCGGTCGATACTAAGGCTGTGTTTCCTCTGCTCCAGTCATGACTGGGAAGATCGGCCAAGTGACTTCCGGTCCCACTGTATTTATATAGATCGGCAAGTCTAGTGACCACTTATATAGTTTTTTATAGCCATAATTTACAGCCCACATTCAATATTAGATTCTACTGTTTTTGCTCTAGGTAACGTACCTAACCCCCATTTTTTATAGCCTGTATTAATACTAATAAAGCAGCGTTTTTTGGTTTACTTTTTAAACTACAGACTTTTACTATATTATTACCACTTAAATTATTATTTAAGCAGTATCCATTATGTCGTTTATAGCGATATTTTTTATAATAAATAACTACTTACCGTTAAAATCGATTCCCGAAGCGTCTTCGAACTTAGATAACACCTCTATAAGCCTTATCGACGCCTCCTAGGCCCTAAATAACCCCTTATTCGATACCTCCCAGGCTCCAAATACTTTCTTATTCGATACTTCCCATTTCCAAATTACCTTTTTATCCAACGTTTCCCAGTTTTAAAATAACCCTTTTTTAACGCCCTCGCCGTCGCTTACTATATTTTACTAGTTACGCCTTCGAGGTCGACTTGCGGGTACAACTACGGCAATAAAATCGGCAATTATACGTAAAGCTATTTCTGCCGTAAAAAATAAAAAAACGAATAAGATTATAAAAATAAAGCTTTATAACTTTACGGTAATAAATATCGTTACGGAAACTAATAAAATCTATAATAACCCCGATTGCTTTTTAAAAACAAAGTCTTTTTCGTAACTTAATCGCTTTATAAACGTTTATATCGTATTATTAGCCGAAGCCAAAACATTAAGCATTTTTATAATTGTTATATTATTTTATAAATTTAAAAAAGTGCCTATTTAACGATAGCTAAAGCCTAAACTATTAAATACTAGCTTTTGGGTATTTAATAATTAATTAATTAACGTAGTACTAAATACTAAGTTTAATAGCGAAAAAAAAAAATATATATAGTTTAATAAATTTAAAAACGGTTTCCCTTTAAGTAGTGCCTATACTTTTAATTATAATATAGGCCTTTTTACTATTAACAGGGCTTAATAACAACGATATAACGATTCGTATATAAAAACAATATAATTAAAAAACTACGGCCTTTTACTATAAAAAAAATATATTATCGCTTTTAACGTTATCGTTATTACTAAAAAGGCTGCTAAAAAGGCTTTCGAAATATCTTAAGAAATAGCCGTTACTTTTAAAAAAAAACCATTTTTAAATAACGTAAATATAATTATCCTAGCTACTTTAACGCTAACGAAGTCGGTAACGGCGTTATTACTTAATAAGTTAAATATAGTACGCCCTAACTTTATAAAAAACGCCGTTACTAACGGATCTATTATACGAAAGCTTTTAAGTACCCGAAAAAAACGGGCTCTAGCAGCACTTAACGACTTAATAAATAACCGTTTAACTACGCAACTATTTGATCTAGCTAATGCCTTTTAAAAAAGGCCTAAAAAACTAACTACAAAAGCTACCAAAATAATTAGTAAATTAAGCTTTACGCAAACGCAAAAAAGTTACTTATATAAGCATATCGCCTACGATATAGCTAATACTAAAGTTATATTAGGCCTAAAAAATAACGAAAATGCCTTAAAAAACCTTTATACAAAGCTGTTAAATAAATAAATTAACGTACTAAATAAACCTTTTACGCATTAAAGTAACCCTTTACGCACTAAAGTAACTATAAAACGTTAATTTCTGTTGTTTTTTTACGTTAAGCTTCGACCGTTAGCGGTTATATATTCGATCTGCGGTACCGGTAATATATATCCGCGTTTTTCCTATAATTAATAACCTGCCCGCCAGTTATTAGGCCTTACCGTATTATTATAGTAGTCCTTTTATATAGCCTATGCAGTTTGCTCCCTAAACTCTATATATAATACCTTCTTATAAGTATTGCTAAGGCCGTTAAAAAGCCTGCCGTTACTTAAGCCCTGCCAAACAGGCGCAGCCCATTTAGCCTAAAAAGCGCTTATTTTTATTATAAACGGGCCTTTATCGTCGACTTCGCCGTCGACTTTGTTATAAAAGTCCTTTAAATTTTCGATTTGCTTAAATATAACGAAGTTATATATCGCTACAAAGGCGTAAATAATTAATATTTACGTTTTAACGCTATATTTAACTGTAAATAGACGGACAATTTTCTATTTCTTTTTAAACATATTAAAAAGCTTTTTAACCGTTACCTGCAGTAATAAGTGCTTTAAGTTATATAACTTATAATAATTTTAAAGCCTTTTTTATAAATTACCCTATTTTTTAATATAATATCGTATATTTATATATAGTACTAAAAAGCCGTAACCAAGTAAATAACTAGCATTAACGAGGACAAATTTGCTATTTAGCATATTAAACCCCTAATTTTTAGCGTAGTCTAGTATTAACATATCGTATATACTGCTTTCGTACCCGGCATATAAGTACGTAAAAGTGTTATTAAAGTTATATATCGCAAAGCAATTTAATAATAAAAAGCCTTTATATAACCTATATCTTTAGGCCTTCCGCTAATTAATATAAGCACGAAAAAAGACGCCATTTACAGCCCCTATATAATTAGCAAAATAAAGCCAACGCTTTCGATTTTCCCTTATTTCGCTAAATACGCTGTTTTTATTTTCAAAACGTATAAAGTCGCCTTTTAATACTTATAAAGCCCTTAAAACTTTATAAAAAATGCGGCTAATCGTACAAGTAAAATGTTTTCAATATAATTTGGCGTTGCGTTAAGTCTTATTAAATACGCAAATCCAAAAAAAGATTATAAGTTTTTAACGCCGAAATATCGTAAAAGTGTTATCGAACTGCGTATTTTTAAAAAACCACAAATCTAGGGCTAAAAATGTTTTTTTTTAAATACGGAAGCTATTTTTAAACTTAACTTCGCTATAGTTAAAGAAATAATGGTTTACCAGGTTTTTACCACTAAATATACTAACGTTATACGTTAAATTATCAGCCTTAAAGTCACCTTCTAAATTTTTACTATAAAGCTAACGGTATAAAGCTTTTTTTTCTTTAACAATAACGGCTACTGCAGCTAAGGCGGTAGCATATAATAAGGCTTTTCGCGCTTTATTTTCGTCGTTATCGTTTATTTTTACGAACGCAAGTTTAAATCAGCGTATAGGCGTTAATTTTTATTATAAGAAAAAAAAAAAAAACACCGCAAGTAATAACTATTACTTTTATATTAATAAATATAAAAATAAAAAATCGGGACCTTAACTACCGACGCTACACTATAAATAACAAGCTAAAAATAGGCATAACCCACCTAAAAAATCCGTAACTAGTGTTTAAAACGCTAGTTACGGACTTTTTAATTTTCAAAAGTTAAACTCTATTTTAAAGCATAATCTTTAATAGCAAATCTAGTTATGACTAAAAGTCAGGGGGTATATAAGTAATCATTTGCATAACTTTTAATATAGAGGTATAGCTCAAAGTGACCGCTAATGCAATAGTAAATCGCTGCCAAAAGTAGTATAGTTAAGCGGAGATACAACAAAAAGCTACATCCTGTCGATCTTCCTAGTCATGACTAGAGCAGAGGAAACACAGCCTAACCCTGAACAGGCTCGACAGGATGGCGATGAGATCGTAGGTGGACCAACAAGTCTCGGTTCTCCACGTCTGATAATTTCAGCCCTAGCTTAGTGACTGCTCGACAATCTTGGCGCCGCCTTTCACGGACAAACATTCGAGACTCCAAGCGAGCAGGGCGGCGGGCGGCTGTGCGACTAATACACAACTCCACTACTAGGGGTTTCACCCAATCTAGGACGGCGTAGAAAGTTCCCACTGACATCGTTCCTACGCTAAGATGATGGAGCGGGCCAACAACTCATTCAGCTCGCATTCAGCTCCTGCATTTGATACATGTCTGACCATCGAGCATTGGCAATTTGGCGCAGCTTGAAAATGCCTTATGGCTTGGCGAAGGCTCGTACCCCAGGCTAGCATGACGGGCGTGGGAGATGAAGGGCGGCAGCACAACAAGAGCGATAATCGGCTCGTATCATGGAAAAGACCGAGGGGCTACAAAACTAGATGTGTCCCACGTGAGGGTGTCGAATTGGGATGTGAAAAGTTACTCACGATACGTCTATAGAAACTCGAACGCTTCACATTCATTACATCTTGAGCCTACTAGGTCATATTATCGCCAATCTCCGTAGTATCTCAATAATCTACAATGGCTTTGAACGTTGTTGCCGCACATGCCCATGGCCTTGACCTGGGCAACGCCTTCGCTCCTCAGATCACGCCCGCTCCCAAGCTGCTGGCCAGAGCGGACGACGCTCCCCAAGTCAACCTGTTCATTGATGGCGACGACGAAGACTTTGAATATGCTGCATCAGTCGTGTCAGCCTGTTCCGACGCAACCATATGGGCACTGCGGTGCACTGATGGCAATGTTGGTTCCGCCACGTGCGGTCCCAACGCCGAGGTACGTCTCAACCTCTTGAAACGATACCCCTTCTCATCAACTAACATGTGAGATAGGCCATAACTGTTACGGAGAGCGCTGACGGCTACCGAGTATCGAGTGCGTACTCAACCAGTGTCGATGGCACCGCCGCGAAGTTCGAGGTTATCGAGACTTGCAAAATAGCGGACGACGCCGCAACATGCACGGCCACTATCTCGGGCTCAGCCGCCGGCCAAACCACCAAGACGAGCGACACTGTTACATACACGGGTGCGGACTTCAGTGCTAAGAAGTACGACGTAGCTGTGACCGGAGGTGCCGAGAAGACCGCGTCGGCGTCCGGCAAATGTAATGCTGCTTCTGGCTTCAACACACGCGCTGTTGCGCTCTGGGGTATGCTTGGTGCTGTTGGCGTCGTCGGTGTACTTGCGCTTTAAGTGGGCTTGGGGAATGTGACTTGCTTGCAATCAAAACACGGTCATCGTTACCTGCCGACCTATAAGTAACGCGATAATTGATTGAACACATGGATCCTGGAACATGGCGTTAGCGATCAGATAATATCTGTGCAGATTTACAAATATACCCCTATTAAGCCGACGGAGTTAAGCAGCAGATGTGCTACTGTTGCCTCGCCTGTAGTTTCGCAGGAATGCGGCTCTTTGTTCCATATCACGTCTATTGGGGGAATTCGCGCTCCTTATGTAAGGAAACGCCAACCGAACTACAGGAGCATTGGGGAGATTCCTCAATCTATTCCCTTGGGTCTCCTTCCCCGCGCCGACAAGTAATCGCCTATGGAACCGTTGCTCATTCTGTAGTACGTACATTCAGGAACTACGGATATCTGTAGCTAAATAGGCATTCATCTTTCGCGGTATAGAGTGAGATGAGTGAAGAACCTGTTATACAAATATGCTGATTCGATATCCACTGGGTCAGATATAGGTACTCTCATCGCTTACGTTACTCGTGTGAGATTTCCATCTGTGATGCAGAGTAAACATTCTCACCCTGTTCACCGTGCGCGCCCCAAGAAATTCTGGGTTTCCCTCTTCGTATCAAGAAATGAGATTCGTCGTAGCCAGGTCTTTTCCAATTGACGCGACGTTGTCCATGCAGTTATTTCTGAAATCCTTTCCTGCCAGAGAACATGGAAGAAGACAGATAAGCGGGCCGTAAGGAGGATGTCGGACAGCTTACCAAGGTTTAGAGCCAGTATTTGGTGAAACTGGCCTTCATACGCGTCGTTGGCCTGCATGATGAGGCTCATGAGCCTGGCAGTTCTGCGTCCGACCTCCCATTGGAGGGGGTGTTGATGTTCGAGACGCGGAAATATTGATCACTGGTGATCCGTACAGCTCGGTCCTTACCGCTTCAACCATTGATTGGAATGACATGGCACTGCCTGATCTTCTGTCTTTTTATGATTAGGCTCACTCGTGTATGAGCTCTTCGACACTCTTGGGGGCATGGAGACTACAGCCAATTCATTTCATTTTACTTCGACCGGACCCATGTCGACACTGAATCTTCTACTCACTCGCGCTACGGGCCTCGTCGGTTTCAAAGTCCTTGCCGTTGCTTTCGAGGAGTTTTGGAATTTGAATTTGGGAGAAAACGGTCGTCGGTGCTATTCGTTGGTAAGTGCTTGGGGATCTCTGTTATTGATGAAGCATGCTGAACGGAAGGATCGTGTAATACTGTCCTTTAGCTCGGGCAGATCTAGGGAATTCACTTCGTCACTGTGAGGCTCGTGGTACGCAGATCTCCAGATAAGCAACGTTTTCTCACATCTGTCACTTTAATTATGAGATTGGTCTCGCAGACTGTATTCCATAAGCCGACAAACTGGGGTAAGGGTCTAGGGATCCGGACTTAACTGCCTAGGTAGCAAAGCAATCATATATGTCGGCCGTATCGACTGGGTCATGTTGAACTCCTCACTCCTTGCATCAATCCTAGGAAAAGACAAACCGCTTTCCTGTCTTCCCGTCGGCTGGTTTTCAGTCCTCCTCTGGTATTTCAGAGTGGTCGTTGCGTCACAATCTGCACTTCACTCTTTTGACTCGTAAATTACAAGGCTGGTGGGGCTGCCGCCTTGGGCTGTTCGTACGTGTGTCGCCAGAACCCAAGTCGCCGAATGTTAGTGCTGAGGAACCTATCAAGGATCCCAACGCTCCCAATGCTCCCAATGCTCTCCTTGGGAGCCCCATTCTGTGGTACGGCCTTTTGCTCCCGTGCGTATCGCTGTTGAGCCTTTCAGATACCTAAACGCACGTGCAGGGCTAATCACGATTTTTCATGGCCACTGTTGTCTTCCGACTTCGTCCATGAGACTCCTCCATCTTTTCGACAAATAAGTGCTGGTTTTTCTGTCAGAGGCCAAGGGAAATACATACAACATGTTGATTTATTTTCTCATCGGCATGGCCTGTGCCGGTCTCGCCGTGGCGGGCTGGTCCAAACTCTACCCGACTCCATATCCAGGTATACCGTACAATGAAGCGTCTGCCAAACGGATTTCAGGCGACATCCCCGACTTGATTCCTGTAATCAAGGCCAAAAATGAATTCTCTATCTCGGTATTTACTGTGACCACTCGGAAACTAGGCACGCCGATTGCGCAGTTGCTCTTCCCAGGCATCCGAAAGCCACTTATCGTCTTGGAAGATCCGAGGGAGATTGAGGATGTTTTGATGCGACGAAACAAGGAATTCGATAAAGCCCCTATGTCGATTGACCTGATCGGGCCCATGTTTCCCGAAGGGACTATCAGTCAATACACAACACCCAAGCTCAGGGCGCAGAAACGTCTTTGGGCTGATGTTATGAGTACCGAGTTCCTGCGGAAAGCCGCTGCACCAAATATACACAAAGCCGCGTTACAGCTTATTGAGCTCTGGGCCCTCAAATCATCGACCATCTACCAGGACAAGGCTTTCCATGTCTACGATGATTTTCTGAATTCAGCCCTCGACGCAATCTGGGTTGCGGTGGTCGGCGAAGAGCCGGGTGTGACGAGTTATAACATTAAAAAGGTTCAAAGCCAGATTTCCGGCAACGACATGAATACTGAGCCTTTACCCCGCGGTCTGTTCTTGAAGAAAGAAATAGCGTATATCGGCGACATGCTCGCCAAAAACTCGGAGAGTCCAGTCCCGAAATGGGCGCAGAGAATGGAAACGTTGACCCCTCGCTATCGCCAGTTTCGGCGCATTGTTACGACCGAAATCACCCGGACTATGCGAACGGCGGTCGAGAGATTTGAGCGGCTTCAAACGGGCAACTTGGAAGTCGGTGATCATGATACTTGCATGATGGATATGGTTCTACGTAAACAGGTTCTCGAGGCTAAGAAAACCGGGAAACCAATGACCGACCCAACCAAGGATCCAGCTATGATCGATGAACTGTTTACTATGCTGGTTGGGGTTTGTTGATACCGGCCATAACCCGTTCCTTTCCATTATGGCTGACGTATGTAGGGCCATGACTCCACGGCGAATGCGTTGACTTGGTTCGTGAGATTTCTGGAAGCATATCCAGCAGTACAGACCGAGCTTCGTGCTGCACTGAAAACAGCATTTCAGACTGATCGCCCATCGGTCGATGAAATACTGGGAACGGATATTCCATATCTCCAGGCCACGTGTGAAGAATCATTTCGTCTCGCTGGTGTTGCCAAAGGCAATTTGCGTCAAGCCCTGGTAGACACCGAAATACTTGGGTGCCAAATTCCGAAGGGGGCTGAAATTTTCATGAATTTCCATGTTGACCGGTCACCTGTCACTGTCGACCCATCGAGACGTGGCGCCGGCAGCCTTGCTACAATCGACAAGCACGGAGATGGCTTCCTGGACAAGTCTGGAAGAGACTTGGCTACATTCGAACCAAGAAGATACCTAACGTTGAATAGCGATACCGGTAAAGAGGTATTCAACCATTTTGCTCTGCCATCACTAGCGTTCGGGGGTGGGTTTAGAGGTTGCCCCGGTAAGCTCCCCTAAGGCAGATTTCGGGTATATTCATCCCCTAATTCATGACACAGGTCGCAAGCTAGCAACAATGGAGTTCAGAATTATTGCCACCCTATTGGTATTGAACTTTGAGTTCTTGGCTCTCCCCGAGAGTCTAAGAGCATGGTCTGCAAGTGAAAGAACTTTCCGACGACCGGATATGCCTTACGCAAGACTGAGGTCTATATGAATACCGAGGCGAGTACAACAGCACAGTTGGAATCCTTGACTGTTTCTATAGAGATCTGTCTACCTCATATGGGATAATGTCTCATCATGCCGCTAGTAGGAGAGTCCTGTTGCATGAACAGCCTTGCTGATCAGCAATGGCGTCATTTCAAGTCATACCATGTGGCCGAGGATTCAATAAATCATACAGACATAGATTGGAGCAGCATCAGCTAGGTCACGCGCAAGGTATTAGCTTAGGGGGATTAGCACTGTCGTGTTATCCCGTCGTTCACGCGCTCAATTGAATGTAGGATACTACTGAACATTTAGCATGTACAGCGTGATGCCATATCACATGCGTGTCGGAAACGGTTTCAGTCTATCTAAACTCGAGACTTCGCTATAAAGCCACTATCAGTTGATCTATTGCTTTGGGACTTCAAGTAATCTAGGCCACACTAAGACTCCAGGTTACGTGAACGATAATCAAGTCCATATGATAAACGAAGTTCATACGTTACATGAATCTAATTCCGTTCCAACAGATTGGATTCTGGAACCTTTGGATGAGTAAGTGGGTACCGGGCCGACGTATCCTTTATGAGCCTAAATGGAAGTAAGTAGACTGTAGACAGCACATTATCTCTACAGAGGCTACGAAACAGTAAGCCTGGCTCACATTGATCTCATAGCCTGCGTTCTCAGATATAGGCAACAAGATGGAGGGTATCTCGTGGTATGGGGACTAAACTGACATCCCGTCCCCGGCAACTTGGATGTCAGTATCACGCATGAAGAGGAAAGCAACACGGCTCGTAGGCTTTGCTGCTGATGCTTTGTATGGTCTCAACGACTAGGGTATAAGCGTACCTGTAGCGGGCTAAACCATTATGATGGCTGTGTCTTTAATTTGTGGTCACCTGGTCCTCTGAACCTGAGGAGCGGAAATCATAGAGCATTGTTCTTCCAGATGAGATCAATGCAGTCAACTGGACCTTGAAATAGGTTGATGATGCCGAGACAATCGGGTAGACAGAGGCTAGCAAGTTCTTCCCCAGTTTCAAGTTTCTAGATCATTATTGATCATGAAGGACATGCTGTTCAAATAGCCACGTATCGTATATTGTAATTCTAGACAATGGTACTGAAGATTGAACTCCCTGCCAGCAGTCGGCGCCTCAGAGGCACCCAAATGAAAAAAGGGTCACGGAATGTAGCTGACGATGCATTGACCAGGTGGCGCCCAGGCCATCGCTGGCCATCGGACATTCGTACAATATATCACACATTTCCCTGATCTTATTTCGACAGCTACTTCATTCTTCATCGCAGGTACTGAACCTTGGCAATAGCCAGGAGTGTGGCAAGAAATCTCAATCTAGAACGTAGCGCATCGGGGAGAATATGCGGCCCAGCCTCAATATTTCGCGAACTTTGGAGCTGAGACTCTCAGAGTTGGACTCTGGCAACGGAAGCTTGCTTTATTCTATTAGCAGTCAACGAATTGCATTAGCTGGATACCGTGCGTCACTCGCTTTCCTTCTAACACACATAGTCATCTCGATAGCGACGTCTATATGAGATCTAGCATTATTAGCATGACCGTCAATCTCCGTCATGATCTTTGACCCAAATTGCGCTGCTTTCACCTGCTCCAGTTCACGCCTCGAAAACACATTATGCTTAGAGCGTATGAGAAGCGTGATTATTCTTTGAAAGATGCTATCCGACTAAATTGTCTGTAAGTGCGGAAAATGGATGTTATAAGCCAAGATGGGAGCAGGCTGGTGTAACAGCTTCCAAGAAGTTCTCAAGCCTCTAAAGGCGGCTGAGATTGACTCTATGACCATGTCGCTGCTGGAACGATACCTCTTTCCAAGTGCCAGACGGTGAGACCGGTCTGGATCCGGCCAGGTCAATGGCAACAAAGCCGCAGTTATGAAGATAGGATTCGGGAGACCTTTTCCTGGCTCTGTTGCGATTCGTTAGCCGCGGCTGCATGTCTGGTTTATGAATCGCCAGCCCAGTAGACCAGCAGGGGCTCAACACCATTCCGGATCTCGTAAGCCCGCGTTCTGCCCGCGGCTCTCCACTCACTCGCGCAGAAGCTCGCGGGCGGCATTTCATTGGGGACCAGAGCCACAGAATCCCCAGATATTCGCAAGGTAGTTCGACTAAAGAGCGTATCGGTTGGTCACAGTAATACGCTAAGCGGCAAAGATCCGCGTTATGTTGCGAGCACGCCGAGACTGACATTTTAGGCGGTCGAGGTATTCGTTTGCACCTCGACAAGTCGAAGTGGGTTCTTGATTGGAACGGATCGCAGTTGTCGCCGCCGTGGTGTTGATACTACGGGCACCTTGTTACGCCAGTACGGATACTACCAGCGACTTCTAGGCCTCGTCGCGGTTTATAGACCACCTCCAAAGCCTCAGCAACGGCTGCTCATCGAAAATCGTCATACACAACTCTATGAATGATCGCCGCAGGGTAAATGCAAACAATAAAACGACGCCCGCGATTCAGCGACCAAGCGACCAAGTATCTCGCATGGCCGCGTCTTCACCTTTCTTGATACATTATGCGCCGATAAGTCAAAACTCAACTTAGACAAACGAACGGCCCTTTAGTTGCCTTCACGGCATGTGTCCTACTCGCCTCCCAAGCTCAGCCAGGCTCGCCGGGCTGACAGGGTTTCCCCCAGGGGTAATCCCAAGCAGCCGGAACACGGATCCCACGCGTGTGCGAAGGGCACGCGCAGACGATAGCAACGATAGCTCGGCCTTGAGGCTTCCCAGGCTGTGCGACCATCTTTCCCCAGGGTCTCATTCTCCCCAGATTCGGCCCCGTCATCTTCCCCGTGTCTTCTCCATCACTCTCCCCCGCATCGGCCTGTTTGTCTCGATGCATCTCTTAGGCATCTCCAATTCGGGCCAGAGTCCGGCCAAGTCCCCAACGCCACGGGCAGTTTTGGCTAGTTCTTGGGAACAACCTCTAATGAAACTGGACCCGTCGAGAATACAGACTTGTACAGAGATCGACTAGTTAGCTCTTGAGTTTCGCAATGTGGCGTCCGTGTCTTTATGCATGTTGGCCTGCTTGTGGGATCGTACAGCTAGGCCGCATATTGCGACACGCACTAATCCACTCTCCATGCTACGGAGCTGTATTTGAGATCTCAAGGGTCGTTGTTAAAATAGTCTTACCCCCGCCCAAGTTCCTCTTCTGCGGGAAGTCTCTATCAGCCAGACTCATCTTCGCCTGCCATTCCTGTTTTTCTCTCTGGTCCGGCTTCCCCTACACGCGGTCGGCGTGACAGATTGCGAAACGTCAATATCCCCAGCCATTGTTTCTCCATCGTTCACAACCGACTGCTTGCAAAATGGCATCCGTTCACTCATCGAGGAGCGGTCGAGGGGAGGAGTTGGACAACATTAAGTCAACTAAGGAGCATGTGGAAAATTCGGATGAGGCCTCGGCGTACGAGTACAAGCTCAAGGTCGTCATGACCGACGGTACCATCAACTATGTTGACCGCCAAATTGTTGGTGGTGACGCTGCCGAGATGCCCGACGGATACTTCACCAGCCCGGATTTCATCTTGACTGTAGTCGTACGTTGCCCCAACAATATCTCGTAATCACAAAACCAGCATTCTGACTCTGTGACAGGCTCAATGCTTGGGTAACATCTGCGCGTATGCTGGATGGGTAATGCCAGCAAACACACTGTATGTGAATGAAGACTCTATGAAATCCATATCGTCTAACACGATGCAAGTACTCTCATCAATGCCGACCTAGGGAATTCGCCGGATATCAACTGGGTCGCGACGGCATGGACCCTCGGCAGTTCCATTGGCTTTCTCTTATTCGGACGCCTCTCAGATATCTTTGGTCGCAAAGCCCTAGTTGTCGGCTCATCTGTCCTAGGTCTCATCGGATACATCATCGGCGCCGTAGCGCCGAACGTCAATGCCCTTATTGCGGCCGAGCTCATTATCGGTATAGCAGCGGCCGGCCAGCTCTCATTCGGCATCGTCCTTGGCGAGCTTGTTCCCAACAAGATGAGAGGACCTATCATAACCTTAGTATTCCTGGCGGCACTGCCCTTTGCAGTGTTCGGTCCCATCATTGCCCGCCTGCTGATCCAGAATACGGAACCCGGTTGGCGTTGGTGCTACTACATGGCCATCATCTTCGGAGCTGTGGCTGTCGTCATCAACATCTTCTTTTATCACCCGCCATCCTACGATCAACTGCACGTCGGCGGCAAGACCCGATGGGAGCAGATTAAGGAACAGGACTATATTGGCATGTTTCTGTTTGTCGCAGGTGTTTTGCTGTTTATCATCGGCCTTTCATGGGGTGGTACTGCTTACCCCTGGACTGATGCCAAGGTTCTAGCAACCCTGATCGTCGGGTTCTTCACAATCATTGGTTTCGGCTTATATGGTATGTTCTTACTCTGGACGTTCTCGGAAACACATCAACTGACTTGATCTTCGAACAGAAACATACCTATGCAGGGTCCCACCACTGATGCCGCCGCGACTTTTCACCGCCGCCAAAGGTGGATATACTGCGACCGTCATTGTCGCCGCTATTGGAGCTGCAGTCTACTACTCCTTCACGGTGCTGTGGCCAACGATCATCTCGTCCCTTTATACAGCCGACAGCATTCAAGTTGGCCTTAAGAGCTCTGTCGTCGGTGGCGCTATTCTTCTTGGACAGACAGTTGGTGGTATTTCGATATCCTACGTCCCCAAGGTCAAATGGCAGGCCGTAGGCGTCAGCGTTGCAGCCTTCGGGTTCATCACCGCCATGTATACCATTGACCCCTACCATGAAGCAACTACTCTTGCTCTGGCTATCCTCGGAATATTCTTCATCGGTATCGTTGACAACATAACTTTTGCCGGTGTCACTTTGATTCTTCCGCCTCAAGACATCGGTCTTGCCACGGGTGTTCTGGGTTCGATTCGTGCCATTGGTGGTGTCGTCGCCCAGTCACTCTACGTATCCGTCCTCGGCAACAAGCTCACAGAGTTGCAGCCGAAATACGTCACTGATGCAGCAATCAATGCTGGCCTGCCCGAGTCGTCGTTACAACAGTTGTTCTCGGCGCTCACGTCCGGTGACTTCTCGAGCGTCCCCGGGATCAACTCCGATGTTATTGCTTCTGTCACGACCGCGGTGAAGTGGGCGTATGCTGATTCTTTCAAGCTTGTATTTCTCGTCACTATACCATTTTCCATCATTCTAATCATTGCATGCTTTTTCATCCCGGATCTGGAGAAAATGCTGGGCGATAATGTGGCCAAAAAACTACAGAAACGAACAAAGAACCCCAACGCGGATCTGGCGGGGAAGCCGACCGGATCACAGGAGGTCGTTTAGAAAGGGCCATGTTTAGCGCATTTTGGTATATTTTGCTTCGATAATATGATTCAACGGTTATGAGATCAAGCACAGACGCTCTACGCGTGCACGTATTGACGTCCTGAAATGCGAATCGGAGGCGATGTCACTCGTTCTCTATAATGGCATGGTGAAATGTCCCGTCGATCATGAAAACCACGCTTCGTATAGACTCTTCGCGCTATGAATACCATAGCCCTTGGCTGATCAGACGTCCGTCTTCTTTGACGCGACGCTGATGGAACCCAAGAAGGATTATGGCCTGGTCATTTTCAATTGCCATATATTGAAACTGATGCATTGTCTATCGATTGTCCTAAAGTCTTACCTGCGGTTTACTTCATCTTCCGTTCCTCATAGATCAAGTCCTGAAATACTTCCCGATCGTTCTCCCTCGGCTTCGAGACATCCTGGTCAAATCAGACTAAAAATCACATTTGCGGCCATTCTGTCCATTTATCCTCAACTGCCTCTCACTTGGGCCGCCGATGCCGATTGCCCCATGAGCATCGCTCGTCGCTTTCTGGTAGAGATTGGTTTCTTCGGGACTGCCAAACGAAGACGAGTTAGAATAATACACGACTTATCATTTTGGGAACCAGAGACACTTGATATCAGAGGTTAGTGCTCATATCATGTCTGCGGGGCGACTGTATAAGCGTCCCTCGATCTAGACCGTCCTCTAGCAAATACCAATGTATAGCTCGTATCCTAGGAACCGTAATATTAGCGGTGTCGTGTTGCTAGGTGGATGAACTTGCTGATAAACCGGCAAAAGCTGCCAAGACTGCACCAAAGGTGAAGAAAATAAAACATTCAAGCTGCCAGGCCTCCGCTGTACCTTACATGATACAAGCCAAGCTAAGATTGCCCTAGATAGCGATGATAAACCACTTGATACGTTGATAGACCGCAGTGGACCTCTACTCTTTTCCACTTTCTACTATGATTTGTGTCCACTCTTGACGACCCAGAAGACACCGTCGTCTATCACTATTTCGGACATTACAATTTTGTCGACTTCAGTCCCAGCACGTCAAACCCTAACAACGACCACAATGCCACGGTAAAACCAATACTGGGCGTAGAGCTATCGCTGGATAACCATGTAGGTCCTCCTACCCAATCCAGTTGGCTAAACCTGGCTCACCCACACAGAGATGATCACCGGCAGGTGAGGAACTCACATGCGCGACTCGATCAAGGCACCTTCCGGGCTCATCGAAAGTTGAATTGAGGAGGCTGAAGCAATGTATTACTATGGTCTCCTCTGCAGTCATCGTCCCGAAAGCTATCGAAGAAGAGACAGTGCCTATACGCGTGTATCGATAGCGATCTCAAGAAAAGAACTCAATCGATCCCAGTATGGCACCCTCCTCCTACCTGGTCACTCACCTTCAACGATCGACTAGCGGACAACCTCATCCTTTATTGGCTTGGTAACATAAGTGCTCTGACACGATCGACCAGGTTGATTACGACTTTCAGCCCGACTGTGCCGAAGGCGTTACGGTCACAACAGTGATAGTAGTTTCCATCCCAACTCCGTTACCAATAAGTAGCTCGACTCAGCCTACTAGAGCACGGAGATCATGGGTAGCCTGTCCCAGCCACAAAGAGATACTTGCGGTGACTAGGTAGGAAAACCGTTGTATTCATTCCATTTATATACAATCAAAACCAAAAACTCCAAACATACCCTGTTTCTGTGAATTACAAATCCACGTCAATTCACCATGTCCCCGAAACAGGCAAGTCTCTTGAACTAGCACCTACATGGAACGTATATTGTCCCTCCGTAGCCATTTTCCAGTTCTGACTCACCACATCCCAATAACTCACGTCTCGCCTCGTGATGTTGAAAGTCACAGTCCTTGTATGACCTTCTTCAAGGGTAAGCTTCTCAAACCCTCTGAGGACTCTGATGGGGAAGTCGACGCCTTCTTCGTCAGGATATGAAAGATAAAGCTGCGGGACAGCCTGCCCAAGCACAGTACCGGTATTCTTCACGTCTACTGAGACCTCGACGTACGTCTCCCACAAATCAGGATTTCCGCCCTCATCACCCCCTGCGCCGGACAAGGGCTGCTCGACATCGTAGCCATCCGGATACGGATAAGAACCCGAACCGATATCGTCGACGCTATCGAGATACGGATACACGAACTTTTCCAGTTTCCGAAATCCCGAAGGAAACAGAGCTTCTTTCGCATCGGGGATCTTAGTGTCGTAGGATGGAGGTTCCGTGAAATCCTCGGGCCGCGCAGCCGGGAAAGCACTTTTGCTCTTCAACTCCTTCACGACAAGATCCTGAAAGCTGAAGGTCGTGTAGCTCAATCCGAAGCCAAATTCGAATCTCGGCTCGATATTGTGTTTATCAAAGTAACGGTAATCGGTATATAGCCCTTCATCAAAGTCTTGCTGAGGAACAACGCCGTTAGGCAGGTACATGATCTTCGCACCCTCGCCAAAGTCGTCCAGGCTGCGGCCTATGGTCCAAGGGAGTCTGCCGCTGGGATTCACGTCTCCGAGAATGACATCAGCCAGGGCGTTCCCGCTTTCCTCGCCTGGAAGATTGGCGAGGAGCACGGCTTTCACGTTTGGCAAGTCAATCCATCGTTCCATCACTATGGGACCGACAGTATGGACAACAACCAGCACGTCGCCGTCTCCGCCATGACAGCCTTCGGCCACCTTGACGATCAAATCATCGCCACCTTTCTGCAAGAGTAGATCAGGTCGATCGCCCATAACCTTTTCCCAGGCCTGGAACCCTTCACCAGAATCCGCGTTAGCAAACACGATGCAGATCTCGGCATCAGTGAGAATCTCGGGCTTTTTGGCGAACGGAGGATCGTTCGTCAGGTACTTGGAGACGTTAACGGATTTGGGATACCACGCTCTGGAAAGGGCTTCGTCTGGTGTCACAAGGTAGGGAAACTCAACAGATCCAGAACCCCAACCTGAGGCTAGAGTTCCCTGATTGCAGCTGCGATCCGGGCAGTGGTTGGCTCCTTGGCCGGAACCAGCGTCTTCGCCAAAAATAGCTATTTGGAGTGAGCCTGTAGTCTTCCGCTCGTTGCTCTGAGTGATTCCATTGCGGGTGATGGGTAGTAAGCCTTCGTTCTTCAAGAGAACGGTGCCCTCAGCCGCGATGCGGCGGGCCAATGTGGAATGGTTGCCCATGACATTGACATAGTCGTTGACCTTCTCCTTATCCTGTTCTGTCGGGCTTCCTGGAGCAAAGACGCCTTTTTCGTCGTCGGTCCAGGAAGAGAAATTTGGGCCTTTACGGTCAAACTTGGTCTCGTCATCTTGCCCCATCTGGTACCAAGCTGCAACGATTCGGGTCACCATGTCATTGAGACGGTCAATCGGTACAGAGCCGTTCAGAATAGACCTTGTCAGCTCGGCGCCCCAAAGCGATTTACCCTGTGCCCAAAATAGACCGTCACCAGGCATTGTCATCTATTAATGTCATCAGTGCGGGCCTCAGAGTAGATAAGGAGGTATCCGTATGCGACTGAGCAGAATGCGTGTGGTAGCTACACTGTGGCTCGAGGAGAAGGGGCCACATACATCCAGACCTGCCAATGCAGTAGAGACGCCGGATCTCTGGGCCAACCAGTCACTCATGACGAACCCCTGAAAGCCCATCTCATCTCTGAGCAGGCCATTCAGCAATTTCGAATTGCCACAGGCGTACGAGTTGTTGAGCTGATTATAACTGCACATGACGCTCGCCACGCCGGCTTTGACGGCATCGCCAAAAGGCCAGAGGTACAGCTCATGCATTGTTCGATCATCGATATTAGAGGATATTGCGTTTGCCAGCCCCCATTCGTAGGGTTGCCTGAAGTGTTCTTGTTCATTGCCAACCAGGTGCTTGACTATTTGATCAACGGTCAGCTGTTACTTGTCTTCGAGGCAATGTCAAGAGCGCGATACAGCCGACATTTACCATGGTAGAGTTACTCACTTGTAGCCATGACACCTTCGTCCTGCATTCCTTGGACTGACGCCGCAGCAGCAATTCCTTGTAGATAGGGATCTGCTCCGAAGCCCTCCCAATTGCGACCTCCGGCCGGCATACGTCCTAGCGGACCGATGCAGGGACCAAGAATAGCATTGATCCCCTTCTTTCTAGCCTCGATCGCATGGGCATTGCCCCATTGGTACATGAGGTCTCGGTTCCAGGTGGCTCCTACAGTGATGCCAGCCGGAAAAGCGGTGGCGTTGTCGGCAAAGCGGATACCCAGGGGACCATCTTGCAGTGCGAGCGACGGGAAGCCAACGTTGATGGCAGGCCCCGTGTTCCCAACCGCGGGGCCCATTTGCCATCCCGTGCCGGTAGTGATGTTGACTTTCTCGGGCAACGTCATGTTGGCTACCATCTCACTCGCCTTCCGGTAGCTCTCGGCCCATCCCTTTGTCGTTCCGCCCTTGGGCGTGGGGTACCACGGCGGTGATAATCCATCGGGCGGAGCTCCCTTGTATTTTCTGAAGGCGAAGAAGCCACCCGCGGCAATGAACAGCCATACGAGGGAGAAGACGGCAATGGATATTATGACGCATCGTGTAGAGCAAGTAGTGGCGCAGCAGCAGCAACAGCAGGTTCTGCGCCGGGTGCGTGTCTGGAAGCCGACGGAGGGTTTGGACGAGGTCAGAGGGTCGGATTGGAGATAGTCGGTCGCATCGATGTCGGATTCGGTGTCGGAAGAGCGGCGTGAATCCAAGGAGCGGCGGAAGCGCTTTGTCTCTTCCTCCCAGTCGACGAGCATGCTGGGCGGGGCCAGCATGAGCTCAGTTGTGATACTGGGGTGTCTTTTCAGGCTCGACGGCTTGAGTGCGTGTGGAACGGTAGCAAACGGACGTCCGCAGTTCGATAGAACTCGAGCCTCCAGCCTCGCCAGCCCGCCTGCAACAAGTAATCGGTTCGAAAACCCTGTGAAAACGATCCTAATCACCGCCTACCTCGCAAGGGAGAAGACAATGCTTCAAAAGCCCAACTCAAGACAAGATGAAATTCTATTGCTAAGCAGAAACAGTCTATACGCGTGATATTGAATGGAAGACACAGGTCCAGTGTATTATTGAGCACTCAAATCATAAGTACCTGATATATGCCTACATGTACGGATGTATGGGATATGATGAGGTTGAGGCTCTCGTTGGGTGGCAAACGAGCTATATGACCGACATTCCGCTGACGAGCTGGGATGGTACACTACAAGCGCAGCCGAACAACGTCATATTTTCAAAGACACTATTGGTGGAAGAGGAAGCGGACGAGGCGGAAACACGAAAAGCAACCCTGGCAACCCTGGCGAGCCCCGTTGGAAAACGTTGGTAAATGCCAGTTAGGTACATGTACTAAGGTCCAGAATTACCCAACTCCACATAAAACACCGGATGATGAACCGCGGAGCCCGCAACGCCTGGAAAAGCCGAGTGCTTGGGGTAAGACTCTCTCTCATCATGTTTCGATTGTGAAGTCTGCAGTGAGTGACTGAATCATAGACAGCTCCCAGCGCATCGCAGACAGACTAATCAGGGTGGCTGTCGCTGCTAAGTTCGGGTCTGCAAAATGCGTTTTGGAGATACACTACGGATGTACTTACAATCATCCGTACTTTCAAGTTCGCAGAGCTGGGAGCTGCTCCAGACGAGTACCTATGTGTACGGCGTCTTTGGTGGTCGACAACCAACGGTGATGTGTGGACTACTACCTACTAGGCGGTAAGTAGAAGGGCCACCACAACACGTAGCAGTGACGTCCTGAACATGGAAATTGGGGAGGAGTCGTGCGACTGGAGTGTGGCCCTGCCGAGCCTGTCTCCTGCAGCTCACTACTATAAATGCCTTGACTGACGAGACTGACGACACTGGCAAGACGGGGGCAGGCAAGCTCTCGCTGCCGACTCTCAGCTCCCTTTCCCCTGCCTCCGGTGTCCAATACATGAGCATTCCCAAACCGACGTACGGGACGTCGTCAAACGGCAGACGAGGACACAACGAGGGGCGCGACTGGGTTTGGATCAGCATGTCTTTGGAATGCAACCACCGGGGTAGCCTTCATCTTCTTCCTAGCGTTCCGACAACATTGAGGTCTGATAGCTTCTCTCTGCCTCTCGCTCATCGTTTCATATCCTCCGAAATTCCATTGTCCTCAGTATCGTGACCTTTGACTATCGATTGAGCCCGTGTCCCTCATTCAGCAATTCGGTACCATTCCTAGAATTAGATCACCACTCTTCCTACTCACAACCCAGTACCCGACACCTTTTATCTGACTATGTCACTCTCGTAAATCGCATCCAACAAGTATTCAACATGAAGTCGTCACTTCTCGTCACCCTGAGCTCTGGTGCTCTTGTCCTCGCAGACGCTCCAAGCACAGGATACTTCCCAGGCCAGCCCTCATGTGCTGTAAGTTCGAGTCCTATCCTGTTATGCCACGTCTCGGTGTCTCTCCACAGACAGAGGTAGGTTTTGATACTATCCAGCTCCCCTGCCTGTCTTCGGCCATCAGCGAGGTCAAATGTGCCCTCAGTGATATTGGCTGCCTATGCGGAACCAAATACACGGCCATTGAGACCATGGCCGCCAACTGTGTCATCACCGGATGTGCTCCCACCGCCCTGGCCCAGGCTCAGTCGGCTGGAGCGGCTGTCTGTTCCAGCTTCAGCGCCGGCAAGCTGTCCTTCACCACTCCAGCGCCCAGCACCCAGCCCGGCGGCCCGCTCCAGAACGTTAGCACCAGCTCTGGGTCGATGAGCATCACCTCGGCTCCCGGTTCAGAGACTTCTAGCTATGAGACCACCAAGACCGAGACGCTCGGCGGTACGTCGTCCCTCTCCGGCTCCCTGTCTATCGAGACAACCCCCAGTTCCACGCAAACTGGTGCTGCGGCCACCCCAGCGATGCTCGGTGCCGGCATGTTGGCCGGTATGCTAGCTGCTGTCGCGATTATGTAAGATGGGCATTGTCGTCCTATTGCAATTGACTTTACTTGTCAAGGGTATACCATGAAATAAGGCAGTCGATAAGTGACAGAAGAAAGAAAAGCTTGCACTTCGAGGTTTCAGGGGCTCTGAACGTTTTGGAGTTGGTGACGAGCCAGTCAGCACGGCTATGGGAAGATACCTAGGTACTCATGAGTAACCGAGTAGCCGGGTACTATAGTATGATCTTCAATGAATAATACACGCTTCTGTCCTCCCTAAGGAATACAAACTTTGCACTTGCACTTGAATGTGACGATGATGATGAATCAGGTGCAGGCCACTTCATTGCTTAGTTTTCAAAACACGGCAAGCTGTAGTAGCACCCTGGTATATGGCATGCGCACAAAGACTCAAACCCCAAATAGCATTCGTTGTCGTAGAGTTGAAATATTCAATGTTAGATACCTACTGTACTGGCGACCTCCAGCTTCAAGCATGATCGTCTCAATTAGTAGATGCTCATCTGCCGGGTAGCATGGGTGCGGCCCCATAATTAGAAACCCGGTCACGCGGGCAGAGGCGCGGGAGCCTTATTAGCTCCACGGTGCAGTCAGTGGCCGGGGACGCATAAATGATAAGGGTCCCTTCGCCAAGCACCCCCATACCCGACATTGCCAACTTCGGCTCCCGTTGTACATTCTAGGCAGCATTGTCGTTGACCTTATTCGCATCGATTAACGCCCCCAGCCGCTACATAGGCGAACATGGCATCCACCGATGTTCTAATGGGCGGACAAGAACCTCCCCAGCCTGACGAGGAGTCCAAGTACGGCGGCTACTCGCGCTTCGAGATCGAGCTCGAGGTACGTCGCAATGCGAAGACACTTGCAGTCGCCTCGCCAACCAACAAATTCTTGTCGCCCAACCCAGCTAATCAGGCCATCTCTCTCTAGTTCGTCTCGGCCCTCGCCAACCCCTTCTATCTCAACCACCTCGCATCCCAGAAGCTGCTCAGCGATCCGGCCTTTGTCGCATACCTCGCCTACCTCCAGTACTGGGCTCGGCCGCCCTACGTCAAGTACCTGAACTATCCGGGCCCGACGCTGAAGCACCTCGAGCTGCTGCAGGAAGAGAGATTCCGCCACGATATTATCTCGCCCGAACTTGTACAGACACTGGCCGCTGAGGACGTCAAAGCCAGTGTAGAGTGGCATCGTGACGAGTGATGTGGTAGCTCGATTGGGCACAAGTAGATTCGCGAGCTATATGTCTCGAAATGTGGATCGGATTACGCGTCATGCAAATCACTACGACATTATCTGGAAACATCGACAAAGGCACATGAACGGGCATGCCAACGGTGTCGCATTAACACGATCAGCGGTAATAGGTATCGTAGTGATCACGACCAAGGGACAGTCGACTCGAAATGATTATGTAGCCGACCCGAGTACTGGTATCCCCTCGTATCCTCTCGTTCTCTCTCGTTCTTACTCGTCTCATATCCGCCCAGGGGGAAAAATGCCCAAACGCCTGAAAATGCCACCACACGCAAGACCCAATGAGACAGCATTACTAATTCTCTCGCCATTTGGTACTGCATGTCGTGCACTACATCCCACATTAGCGAGCCCACATCATTTACCATATCTGGGAAACAGAGCAAACTCACCATGAAGAAACTGGTCATAGGCTCATCAGCAGAGCGGATCTGGACCTGGTAGAAGGCGGCCTCGCGACCCTCGCACGTGTCGTTAGGGCACTGGACAGCTGTCTTGTCGGCGTTTTTGAAGTTATCGGCGTCGCCAAAGACGTCCTCGCGCTCTTTTCTCTTGAAGTGGCGGCGGTGGTACATGGCGTCCTCGATGGCGTGCTGGTAGGGACAGGTGCGGCACTCCAGACGGTTGCGGCCCGAGTCGGTGGAGGCCGAGACGGTCAGGATGTTGCTGCACCGGGGGCAGACTGGGAATTGTAGAGTCAGTTGAGTTGAGCTGAGTAAGATATCGAGACTGTAATCGAAATCGCGAGTGAGCATGAGAATCCATTGAGGTTGACTCACACAACAACATTGTGGTGATGGGTCTGAGTGAGGTGTGTGAGTTTTGACTAAGGCGCCCTCAAGCAGCTTGTAGTGTCTTATTTCGCCAGCTATAACATATCTTGCGACGTTTGAGGCAAAGATGAGCAGCATCAGCTTGGGCGGAAGCCGCGCGAATGCGAATGACTGACGAGCTGTCAATGGTTTCACTGGCGACCCGTTGAAAGCGTTGTGGGGCAAAAGGGTGCAGCCCACGGTATCCATTTCCTGCACCACCCCGGTAACATCATATTTTTCACTTTCAGGTTGAGTTCCGCCTGCGGACCCCGCGGTGGGGTTGGTTGCTATCTGCACAGGCGGCCGTTGCTCTGCGGGATGGCAACTTTGGAGGGGCTGCGTCACTGCCACCTCCTTTGCCGATTCGCGGTCAAAGAAGCCTAACGACGAACACGCGTTGATCTCTCCTCCTCGATCCTGTGATTTGGCCATCATTATACGGTGCCTGCCTAAGCTGCCTACAGTCCGATTCCTTCGCACATACCATATGTACTCGCATCCTTCTTCGTAACCAGCTCCGAACAGCCATGGGTGAGGAAGTGGTTGAGGTAGGTGTGGTTTGATTTCCTGACACGATCGTGGATATAGTACAACCTGAGAGACACAAGTACATGTTGCCATTGCCATCTTCGTGACTGACAAGCTCGATGTAGGGCGCGTCTGTCAAAGAGCGGCTTGTGGAAGCCTGCCGTCGCGACAATGTCGATCTGCTGAACGAGATCATATCACAATGCAAAAGCGACACCGAGATCACCGACCTACTCAACAACACCACATCTGTCATGGGCAATCATCTGTACCATGAAGCGGCCTTGCAGGGAAACTGTATGTCTACTACTCCTGTATTGTTTCCAGTCGCTGATGATATCTCTGCAAAGACGACATAATCGACACCCTCCTCGACCAGCCTGACTTCGAATGCGACCCCATAAACCGCGTTGAAGGCGATACACCCCTCCACAGTGCCATTCGCTGGATCAACAGCAAGCCCGCTGAGCGCGAATTCGGCAATCAACTCGTCGAGATGATGCTCGAGGCCGGCTCGTCAACCCGCGTCAAGAACAAGAATAGACTTACGCCCATCATGCTGGTGGACCCCGGAAATCAGGCCTTGAGAAAATTGATTCAGACACATGAATACCGCAATCAAAATGCGGGGGATTTCGTCGATGAGAGTGCAAAGGATAGGGGAAAGAAGGCGGTACAACAGCAAGAGGAGAGTGATGACGATGCCGAGTTCTCGGGCAGTGACGAGGAAGAGAGGGCCGAGTGGGAGAGGCGGAGGAAGGCTAAGAGGTGAGGGGGGCGTACGATGTGGAATCACTCGGGACTGGTGCATGCAGCGGAAGAGATGGATGGTCAGCGAGCACGTGTTGGGACACGGATCCCACCAGCCGCTGTTAGAGATACTTGACATACTGGCGTTCGGAAGTAGTCGTTGTTTTACTGAGGCATAGAGTTGAGTTGTCAGTATATCTCGCGTTATCCTAACAACCATCGTACACTTGGCATTTCGAGACCGGCTCCGAATCTTCATTTCCTTACAATCACACTATCGTGTTGAAGATGACATATCATCTTGGGCTTGTCCTTGCCGAGAGCGCCATGTCATGTCTGTCATACCCGATTCCTGGGCACGAGTTCTAGACCTCTCGACCGCTTACTGTCTGGCAGTGCATTTCATCCCCGTGCCGATGAGACCACAAAGCTATACTGTCGCGAGGCCGTTCAACTGCCATTACACTAACCCTCACTTGCACGACTACTTTCATCCTACTCTTCTTAGGTGACATCGGCAGCACCCGTGACTGAAAACTTTCCCTGCTAGTATACTCACTTGGGCGCACGATGTGATGTCTCACACGCAGCAGTGTCGTGAATGCGCGTCGGGTACACACCGCCATAACTCCGCTCGCGATACGCTACACGCGGTGAAATCCTCTGGCTCGTTTGTCTCATATCAACTAGTTCAAGCAGTCTGCCGCTGCCACACAATTGCCCTCGAATCGATGCCATAGGGAAGAATGTTGAAGAATATACTGGACATGGGTGAGAACTTTGCCGCTCACACCCACAAATATATGGTATCTAACTCCTGAGCTAGCTCGACGGTAAAGAGGGACGGGAGCGCTTGACCCGGACTTTGGTGTATTGTGGGTGTAGTGTGGCGCCGAGAGCAGCCAACAGAAGGGCCGACGAGAGGCATGACAAGAAACTGCCAAGATCAGGCTTCCGGCAGTCTGGCGGTCCGCTGTTTGATGACTTGGTGGCCGCCAACGCCATGGACGGGGACTATGCCGGCAAAAACGACCCCATATATCATGGCACTTAGGTACCCAAGGTCCGCCAAGAAGGGATCTACAAGCTAATATATGTCTTCCCGAACAGAATGTTATCTGGTGGATCTTGGTACAATCTGCTTCGCCTCAATCGCCAAGCAACGTCAAGACGACGAGTCGTGGTTCTGCTTAGTATCCTTAGGCATCGAGTCACCACTGTAGTCGCTCATCATAATAGATGGTTGAATGTGCGAGTTTTTGAACAGACTGACTTCTACTTTGGCCGATTTGTGTCTAGTACAATGTCTTCTAAGAGAGACGGTAGGCTGCAGGTCATACAACGAAGGCAAGCTACATGGGATTCTGATAAGGTTTTCATGCGCAGGCTCACCATGACCTCAAATATATGGCTATATTGTCGGGGGGAACGCTTACTGCTAGGACTCCTCCGAAGCTGCCGAATCGTTTTTTATATGGCAGTAAACTATTCGAAAGGATGAGATCTCCACGCCCCCCTTTACTTGAGATACGAGACCCATCCGTCAACCTACGATTGCAACCATCGTCCAAGCAAACCGGCTTGTTTTGTGACACTACCGACAAGCCAGTCCGTCGATTGCCAAGACCCTCCCGCAGAGCTTGGCTAAACATCTGAAGACTTTGTCTCGCTAGGGATGCTGAGCAAGCATAAATCTTTATGAGTTGACTTACGAATCCGCTGCTATCTATATAACCAACACCCCTCACTCGACCCGCCTGGATACGGTCTTCCTTTGTCTGATATGTATGCTCCGACTCCCGTCGCTATCGAGTTACCACCTAGAATCCCACAAGAAGAAGAAATCATACCTAAGCATCGAAAATGGGAGGTCAGTTCAGTCAGATTGACACTGAGCGTTGCCAGCATTATGCTGCATTTGCTTCACATCTGGACCGAATCCACTTCGATGCCCTGTACTGGACGTTCTTCTTCCTCGTTATCGGGTCGTTGTTTGTTGCTTCTTGGATCTTCCAATGGTATGTTTTCTCCACTCCGCACATCCCTACTGACTACAATCTCCTTTTCCTATACCACACTTGGCACATCCAACACCACACACACTCCAGTCGTTTCTTACAATGTGCTAACCATGCTCGAAGGACAATGAGATACAGAGACCACCCAGCCTATACACAAGAGCGATTCCGTCGCAAACTCACTATATCCCTAATTCTCACACTGGGAATATTCGCCATTACGGCCGTGTTATTGGTCATCGAGGTATATGCCTTACTCGCGCTTCAGTTCTGCTCTGGGGAGGACCTGATGTCCCTATATTGGGCGACCTGGACTATGCTGCAGCTGGGATCTGAGATTGCGATCCTGGGTGTGAGCTTGGCTCTCTGGCATCATCTTTGGGATTTTGAACATCCGTAAGTCCTGCTTTCTTTGTACGAGGCAATCGATGGCATATTAACATATCGTGTGCAGACTCTGGGCCCTCGCCCTGGGAACCCCGGTCCTCGTCGTCGCTGGTTTCGGACACGTCCTTGCACTAGTTGCAAGACGGTTCTACAAGAAAGCCAAGACGAACATGAGCTCGAAGGGTAATAACTCTGTAAACAGTAGTGATGAGGAGGCAGAGGAAGGACAGAGTGAGAAGGAGAGGCGACGGGGTGACTCCGTTGCAAAGGAAAGTTTCCTGGAAAACGGCCAGACTTACTTTTTCACGCTTGATACTGGGGCCGATAAACGGGTGCAACAGTGGCCAGCTTTTGTTGGACTTGCAGATGGCAAGGCGGTCGTGAGACTCACGGCTATCCCTGATTCTTCTGTTAGTTTGCCTGTAGAGGCGAGAGCACACCGGTAAACTTGTTTGATACTCTTTCGTTGGGGGTAAGGCGTTGCAGAATTGTTTGGGCATCAGAATCAGGAGTTATTAGTGTGTGTTACTAGAGCGAATACCAGCATGAACGTTTCAGTCGATTTAGTACCATCAAGTCTTCATTGCCCACTCGCTTTTTCTGTTCTGAATAAGGACACTGTTCGGGATTAGTGTTTGCATTAAAGGCTAGGGAAATACTCGAAATAAATTTTGTGCGCTATGGACATAATATCCGTGGTTTCGGTGGTGTTCGGTGAACAGAGAGAGGTCCGAGTCAGAGCTGGACTCGAAATTCGAAAATGGCCCTGCGAAAAGGTCGATATTGTAGTCATGGATATGACGGTCCTATCACGCTAGTCTATTGCGTTCTGACGTGGCAAAGCTGACACATTCGTGGGGGGTTTTCTTATGATCTGTTACCGTCTTTTGGCTTAGTTCTCTTAGAGTGCAAAAGGGGAAATCTAGGGCAGGTCCTATTCCTTTTGCAACACATCATTTCATTTGATTAGGTCCTACATGAACATCTTTCCTGCCGATGGACAACTGGACTCTTCCTATTTTCCACAAAATTCTTTTTTTTCTTTTTACAAACAATAGCGATGTTCACAAAGCAATCGCGCAGACTTTGCTCTTTTGCCAGCTATAAACGACAAAAGGTAAGTGTGAAATTACCAACTTGATGCAGCGAGCCACCTTCAACACTTTCTCCCATCTCGAGTTATACAGCCGACAGTCATATCCGACAGGAATTTGGCGTTGATAGCTTGCGCGAAGCGACGGATGCGCGTAGGACATCTCGTCAGGTATCGCACTATGGTAAAGAGGCATGTCGGCGACCACGTCTCATGAAGTAATCCATCGGTGCTCAGGCAAAGTAGCGTAATCTGTTCTTATGAGATAAATAAACAGTTCATTCAACTGATCATCAGCATGCTAGCATTTGCAACAAATCCGGTGGGATTATGCATGCCAGCTACCTGAACTCATATCTCCAGCAGTGAAGCAAAGGCTACGAGTGTCAGACATGTAGAATATGTAGTTGAACAGTGCAATAGTACGATGTCAGTAGGGTAACTTAGTCTATAAAGGATATATAGGACCAAACCAACGCTGTAATGAGGAGATATTAGCGCTCTTGTAGCTAAACCTGGCGACAATCATGGTCTGACGATAATTGCACAGTTCGCGCTCTCCTTTGCTTAGACCCTTGACCAAACCGACCATGAGAGGTACGCTCCGAATTTTTTATGTCCTCACGGAACTGCTCAATGGTAAAGCCACACTAACCTGACGTATTGCTTAGTTCTAATTACAAGCACATCACAGTTCAATAGATTCCATTTCAGCCCTAGTCCAATCTAATAAACGTTAGCCCAGCTGTAGTTGAGATACCGAACTTTCCTAATGCTAGAATATTTTGGCATAGAAAAAGAACAACTACGTTGTTGCAATTTTGCTGCCGAATTGCCGTTAGAAAGCATTTTAAACGTTAAAAATCGCAAACGTCGTGATTTTTACACGTTAAAGCCAGCTTCCGATACGAAAGTAGCATTGTCCAGAAATTATATCTTAACTATAGCTATTTGAACTTGACAGGCCCTGGTACGATTGTCACTTCACAGGTCTTAAATGGCGGGAAGCAGGCATGTTTTGATAATCATAATCATAACTGAATTAAAGGGTATAATCTCTAGGTCTAATGTAAGCCAAGTAATGCTACCAATTCGATCTCCTTACTGATCGTACCGTGGTACCTTATTCCCATCGGCCTTCGTCCTTGGCTCTCGCATTTTGCGCGAATAGACGGCCATATATAATGTGCGTACCAGCCCGAACGAGAACCCTCATGGACGGCCGATGCCGACAAACCCAAGCTTCGAGCTCAGTCTCTCATCTTGACGCACCTGATGCAATGCCATCACACCCCATCTCTTCATATCTCATCATTCATTCATCACTCATATACCATCCGACATTGGTCCTCAGACCAGTGCCCAACTCACAATCAATGCCCAAATCAGCAACCCCCAGTGCCGAGTAAAGACTCTCTCGGCGCCAGAATTCCACTGTTCAATAAACGAGACATTCATAGCGTCTCTATAATCCTTGGCACTCAGGTTCCCGGCTGCGACACTAGGCAGCTGGGCCGCAAACGTTTTGAGGATATTCGTGCTGCGTCCCTCGGGACAAAACACGACCTCCCACCCTCCACCCATCGGCACAAGAAATGTGCTCGTCGCATCGTCGTACGCGTAGCTGTACGCATCCGGACAGACTCTTTTCGCATACTGCGAGTATAGTGATGGATGACAGGTCTCGGCCGAGTTGTGTTTCCCTGTGCAGCAGTCCTTCGGCTTGTGGCTGTGGGAACAGGCACTGAGACACGGGTCGAAGACTGGCCGTTGGATGTTGTCGTCGGGGTATGGGTACACGCCATCGCCGGGTTTCGTAGGCGGAAGGAGTTGCAGATCCCAGGGACACCAGTCGGAAATTTGCTGGTTGGTTAGGGTAGGCTCGTAGGGCATCGGGTACGAGGCGTTTGTGTAGTACGTTCCTGTTTTGTTCATTGTGCTAAGAAACCCCTGGGTTCCAATGCATGACGGATTCACGAGATTTGGGGGAAGATAGGTTGTGTTCGAGGCCGGGATGTAGACTATGCCCACTGGCAGATTGTACCCATCGACTAGCGAGATATCGTAGAAGGTTTGATCGCCGTTTACACCACCCGCCAGGTTGAACTCGGCGAGCGTCGCGGGTGCAGAGCCCTGGGCAGTGTTAGAAGCGCCAGGAGTGAAAGATGGAGGTGTGTAGGTGGGTGAAATCGAGGAGACGAACACTATACTCGCAGTCCAGCTTGCCTAGACAATCTCCCGTCTGACACGACGCGGTATTGCCACTAACAGTGCAGTTCGTGCGGCCCCAGACTCTACCCGCCCAAGTTGGACCAACGGTCTGGTTGACCGATTTCCCCGGTTGTAGCTCGAAGCCATGGACGTCGGGTGCATCCCCGGCTTGAGTGGCAATGCCGGGCCATATGGTCTCGGGACAGTTGTTTGTCACCTTCAATGGTATGGCGTTGTCGCGCTTGGTGAGAGGGCGAGTTATGCCTTTGTTCGGGCTCGGGGACAGATAGTCGAACTTGTATAGTTCGTGGTTGGATGGGTACACGACAGCGGCTGCGTGTGGGATGCTGGCGCACAGCATGACACTTGCCGCAAACGAGAACAGATCCATTGTGGATTGGCGCCGACAACCGTGGTGGTCAGGCATTATGATGAGAAGCGTTGTTTGGCGTTGCTTGGGAGTTGGGGTCTCGCGTTATTGGGTGTCGCGGGATGGCAACGACTTGACAACACTACCTACTGAAATCGGGATCGTGGATTCGTTTAAACAAATCCAAAGGAGGACGGCTGCTGCATACGGATCTTTATATAAAAGGCCCTTCTTACCAAAGAAAAACGCGCAGCCGAATAACCAGGTACGGAGTAGATCCGGGTCTACTATATCGACTTCACGATTCCGGGGATACTCGCAAGCCAGGTACTGTAGGAGCCCACGTTCTCGAGGGTCGCCGAGAGGTCATACACAGGTACCGGAGAAGACCAGTGACGTAGGAAAAGACAGGCAACCGGCGGTATCAGGGGTTGGTGGTTGGCGCAAACCCCCGGTCGACTGTTGGACGATCCTTGTCTTGGCTACGTTGCTTGCAAAACAGATGGGATTCGCGCGTGAGGAATAACAAGACAGACGCAAACGATAATGTATCTAGATGAAGAGGACGGAATATGAATTTCGAGCTTGAGGAGATGTACAAATGATGCCGCAAGGTAGGTCGCTAGGCAGAGAAGAGGAGAAGAGCATGTTAACAGCAAGGAAGATGAGCTTTGCTTGACAACATGATGAATAGCTCGAGTGAAGCCACTCAGGTAGGTACATGTAGGTATGCAGGCAAACACCAGGTTGAGACTCCCACCTCCTGAATCCAGGGACGCGACTTAACTGGCTGGCGAGCTGGCAACATGCGACATCCCAAGCGCGTTCGGCGCTCCGCGGCTATCTGGATGTATGTAAGCTGTACAGTCGTAGATGCACCTTTTATTAGACTTCGTTGAAGCAATGACGCAGGTACAGATGGCCCTGAGATGGGCTCGGGACGGGTCTTCCTTGTTTTGATAGATCTTGGCACCGCAGGGGTTGCCATCGCTGCTTCTCCCACTACCACCGCCACCACCACCACCACCACCACCACCACCGCCACCATCACGACCTCGGAGCGACCTCTCAGTCACCCACGGATGTACTGCTTACCTGCCCCATCACAATAGATTCAACGGTCAGTACGGCTGTAGTCGCAATTCAGATGTTTTACCCCAAATGTGCGCTGTCGTGCAATCATTCGGGGCGTTCGAAGTCTACCTAGGGTCTACTATCATGTTCACGGCTCACTCTGAAATCTGCAGCTCGTCGACTGGACGCCAACATTGCCTTCAATGAATTTTCGAATCACATTGATAGTAGGTATCCAAGATTGGCTGCAAGAGCGCTCAAAGTAGTCAGCGTCGTTCCAACTACACATCCCCTTTCCCTCGCCGCCCATTCTGCAGGCTTTCCCACGCTCAGCAGTATACGTTGGTGCCAGGAGTTTTGTATCCAGAAAAAAAGTTAGAGAAGCCATGAGAGGAGCGAGCATATACAGCCAGCTCTGAGTTCTCGGCGGTTATTTGCGAGGGTCGTGAGGTAATCCGGCTTCGCAAAGAATGCTAAAACCATCGGTTGGCTGACAAGCCGGATGCTGGCTTCGGCTTGCTGCCACGAGGTACTCCTAGCAGTCATGTATGTCACAAAGAGTGCTCACTTTTCACGGAAGGGAAAACTGCGAGTTCAACTGATTGTTGGTTTGATTAACCATTCTCGTCATCATCTCGTATCGCGGTCTCTCCCTTTTTTCATAAGCCGTACTTTCGACCAGAATTGACATCACACCACTAGCATTCTTGCCAAGTCAGAGGAATGCTGTCCCAGGAGGGACTTTCGTGGGTGTCGTGGATGACAGTGTTTCCTCTGTAGGCCAAACATGCGGCGCCATAGCTCTTCGCGGAGGTATCAGTGAAGCTAACCCAAACCCAAATAAAGATTCCCGTCGTGAATTCGCAGGCATAAAAATTATAAAAGACATTGGTGTCGCCGAATGCGGAAATGCAGGCCCTCTCTTGCTGTTTACGTCTTTCTCGGCCTTACGTCTACAAGCTTGCTCGCTCGCTCGCTTTACCTGAATCTCGACCGACATCGGCCCATAACCTCGCCTTGACACACGAGTTCAGCACTAAATTCGGAACCGTCCAGCGTTAAGTAGATATCGAAGTACACGCGGTAGAAGGTGCCTTGTGGGGTATCCATGCGCTCAAAGTCCTTTTCCAAGTTCTTTCGCGACAAGTCGGACGTGAGAGTGACAACTTCCTTTATGCCTGCAATCCTGTTTAGTAGCGGTCGCGGTGAATAAAACTGGGCAAGATACATACGAGGATCCTTGGTATATTCAGGGCACACGTCATCATCACAGGCGTACAAGATATCTTCGTACATAAGAGTAGCACCGGGTGCCACCTGTCGGAAGAATGAAACCTTGACTGGTTCACCAATCTTGACTTTCTGGCCCTTTTGAACAAAGATCTGTCGTGTGAACTTGCATCGGTCTTTGCCGTCGAGCGAGGGAACACGGTATGCTTCAGGATGGTAACCCTCCTTGAATGGCTGCAGAGTGGCCATGAGGTAGTGACGTCGGGCAACACGATGGGTGATAACTCTCTCAGTGATACCGGCAGTAACGGCACCCTTGACGATAGCTGCGACCGAGTCCATAGGCCTGACCACCTTGGATTGAAACTGCGGAGGCACATGGAGCTTGATCTGCTGGAACAGGTATTCGGAAGCACCAAAACCACCGACTACCAAGATGTTCTGTAATGTGCGGTTTTGGGCCTGAATAGCAATAATTTGGTTGCGCACAAGCTCCAGAATCCTGTTCACGACTGGCTCGAAACACTGCAGAATCTCCTCGTTGGTAAATGTCATGTAACCCTCTTCGATACCTGCTTCCGGAAACTCGGCCTCAATGCCTACATCAACCGCCCACTTCTGTCCGTTGTTGCGGAAATCGGCCTTGATTCGGTTCTCAAAGTCCATGATACACTTGGCGTAGACGCGACCGGCTGTTTTTGATCCGTCAGGGAGCTTCATCTTGCGGATCTTGGTCCGGAGAATGTTGCTGAAATTGCGGTTGAGGGCCGTAGAACCGCAAGAGTCACCGGAGCCTGCAGTGCATTCGGCAACTGTGAAAGGGTTCTCGTCTTCGACTTCGTATGCAATCAGATCGACGGTACCACCACCGCAATCGACAATAAGAATTGCATCATGAACCTTCAAGTTGAGCAGACCAGTTTTGGCGCAGAACAGCGAGGCGGCCTCGGGCTCGCTGACCAGAGTCAGACGGTTATCATTCTCATCGCGCAAAAAGCCGGCTTGGATAGCTGCAGCACGAGTGGCAGCCTTGCCGGCGTCGTTCCAAATAGCAGGGACAGTCAGGTAGTAGCGAATATTGCGCTCCTCTCTGTTAAAGACTTCACCAAGGGTTTTCTGAAGCGCAGCTCGCATTGCCTGTCGCAGCTTGAAGAGGTAGTCAGCAGCTACGTCAATTTCAGACTTCCCCGGGGGCAAGGGAGGCAGGTTGATGGGGTCGATGTAGGTGTTGCCGCTGAGCATCAATTGCAGCTTGAACCATTCCACCTTCTGCACGCCTGGCTTGGGATATCCAGTCGGCGCCAGGGCATCGGCGATATCGGGGCCCCATCCGACGACCTTCTGATACTGATCGTAGTATAATACTGTTGGAATCTTTTGCAAAAGTCAGTCTCGCTGCGGTATTGTAGCAGCGTTGCATCTGCTAGGTCTGCTCATCCTTACCTTTTGCTTCGTGTATGACCCCGCACCCGGCCATTCGGTAATGATGTCTTCCTTGGCTTCATTGTTGGTGGCAAAAGCGAATGCGACACCAGAGAACGTGGTCCCCTAGAGGAGACGGTTAGAGGCGCTGTAGCTTATGACCATTCACGGACCGGCAGAATGGGCACGTACAAAATCGATGCCGACAATCAGCTGAGCCTTACTTCGGCTGTTGCCCTCGACTTCAGAAGCAGCGGCGGGCCGTCCATAGGTATTGGGAGGTTGTTGTTGGGGAGGAGGACCGCCGCCTTGGTAGCCGGCGGGAGGGTAGCCCGGCGGTCCAGTCGGGCCGCCCTGAGGCGGCTGCTGGCCTGGTTGCATGTGCATCCCGGGAGGATATCCGGAGACGGGAGCGCCGGTGTTGATGGGAGGAGGGCCGCCAACCATTTGCGTGGGCGGTGTGCGGGTTGGGTTCTGGGTCAGGGGGCTCGTACGGCCGATGGGGGCTTGAGGGCCACCGGGCTGGAAGTTGGCAGAGTAGCTGGGCGGACGGGGTCCAGCGCCAGGATGGTTCATTATCGGGAGGCTCGCCTGTGAGGACGAGGCGACGGAGGGCGCACCGAGCGCAGGACCGGGCTGGCTCGTCGGTGGCGGGATCTGGGGCGGAATATGGGGAGGGTAGCTCTGCGTGATTTGCGGTGGAGGGGTAGCGCTGGCGGGCAGGTTGCTGTCCGAGGGAGGGATGCTGGCGGTGGATTTGCGTTTACCTAATCCGAAGCCCTTAAAACGGGAATTCAGAGAATTCATAAGGGAGGAAAGGGAGGGGAAAGAGGGGAAAGAGGAAAGAAGAGGAAGAAGAACAGCAGGAGGAAGCAGTCAGATCAGGAGGGGGCGGACGAGTGAAGTAGGTGGTGAAGGGAAGGAGAGCGGTCGAGTCGGACAGGTAGATGAGGCGGGCTGGGCTGGGCTAGGCTGGGACTGCTGCGGGATGGCGGATGGGGGATGCAGGACAGGATGGGCACAGCGCCGCACCACACAGCACAGCGCGACCACGACTCCACGAGATGGCTTCGGCTGGGCTGGCAGATAGCTGGAGCTGGCGGGCTGGGCACCGAAAGGGTCTCTTGTGTGTTGCTGCTACGGTACGAAGAATGTGCGGTATCTTTCTCTCGCTAGAGCGTGCCGGGTCGCAAGCGTCCCTAGAAGATTACGCTCTATTCCGTACTGAGGCTACTGCTGACGAGAAGGGATTGCTCGACTGTCAGACGAGAGGCGGAGGGTCGACCTGCGTGAGCGCTGCGAGGGCTGCGAGGGCTACGAGGGGTCGACGGGGGTGTGGATGGAAGGGGGCTCCTCGGGGGGGCTGTGGTTCGGATCTGTATGGCTTGGCGAACAGGACTTCCTTGTCCCGTCGTGGTCCTTGGTTTTGTTTTCTGACGCCGAGTCTGTTTGCGATCCAATGCAACTCGTTGTTCGACACTGATAACGATGCGGGCGGTTTCTATTCTCGAGACACTTAGAGGCCAATGTCTATGCCCACTTGCAGGCTCTCAAGCTCTCAGGCTATTCTTAAGCTAGCAGATGGACGTTGCGACGGCGGCAGGCGGTAGTGCTATGAGGGTAACATAGAAATTAAGGATACAGTCTTCTACTTTGACACATGCGATGTGGCAAGAGATGGCCAAGCTGAACAAAGCGTGGTGGGCCTTGGCTGATGTGTATGTACGCGCTCAAAAGAAATGGATTTGGGCGAAGGGCAAAAGGGAGGGGGAAGCGACAGATTGACCCAATCTTGCGCCCTCGCGGATGCAATCTCTAGGTCTGTCACTGTTAAGAGGTATGTACGACGCAGATATAAGATACCACCGTACTTCTGCTGCTTCCTACTGTAGGTCGGGTATAGTAGCAGTGCGTTTGGAGTTCTGCAGGCCGAACGCGTGGGACAGTACAGTTTACTACCTACGGTATGGCTGTAGGCAGTGTTTCCCTCGCACTTTTTGCTCCACCCTTTTTAGATCAAGGAAGTAAATAAGTGATCCGTTTCCTTTACGAGTAACTTATCTAGACCAATAATTGTCACTTAAAATACTATATTTTTCGAATATCTCTGAACTAATAAATTTACCGTATTCCGTTAAAAATAATCCCTTTAGTTTTAATAGCTTTTAAAATCTTAAAACTTACTTATATAAAGATATAGCTACGGCGTATAGTAGCGAAGGCCTTATATTTATAACGCATTCAACCCCTAGCCGAAAAGGCCTTATATTTATAATGGCAAAAGCCCTATATTTACAGCAGCCTCCGAAAGTACCACTATCGTAACTATAACTTAAGCTTTAATTTCGGTAGCGACAACAAAGTAATAACGATAAGGTCACCGAAATAACGCATTTAAATTATTTCGTATAGTACTAATACTTATATAAGCTTATATATATAATATTAAGCTTTTAGCAAATACGTTATTTCGGCGACCTCGTTATCGCTACCTTATTGTCGCTACTAAAATTAAAGCTCGAGTTATAATTACGATAGTAGTACTTTCGAAGGCCTCCGAAAGCTTATTTATTAATACTGCTGTAATATTTCCCTCCCTTTACTTAATTTCTTAATTTCCAAATCTCTCAAAGTCACTTTAAAGTAAAAACGCACTAAAAAATACACGGGAAGATTCCACTCTTTAGGCAGGGTTAGCACGAGCCCAAAATCACTTATTTCCTAGAGGGGGGAAACACTGCCGTATTCCGTAGGACTCTCGGGTTGGGAGGGGAATTTCGCATCAACCAAGAGTCCTAGATTTGTATCTGCGCCCAGGGCGCCGTATCGTGATGCGCGCAGCCGGTTGCAGGGGAGGCTGACGGTGGGGACGGAGGTATCCTTTCCGGCAACTGGCGAGCTGGGTACCTGGCACCGGTGGGCCACGATGAAAGTGCTAACTATTATTCGAGGACCGTGGCGGCTGGTAGAGAAGATGAATGGCAACATACAGATACCTAAGTTTAAGGCTATAGGTAAATGATATGTAGTGCAAGCGGAATAGAAGTAAGGTATACCAAAGGCAGGATTAATGGTGGAATCCCAGAACGCGACGTAGTAGATACATACATGTATATTATTACAGTATGTTCTTTGAATCTTAACGGAATGCACTATCACCTCAGGCAATCTATGTGTACTGCAAATGTGTGTCTTGGATCTCAGGTTCCCAGGCTCGCCAGGGTATCCAAGGTTGCTGGGCCCGATGGATGGCAGCCAAGAGCAGCAGCGCTAGGAGTACCTATACGTGAATCATGAAAGTGCAGATTAGAGGATAAACCGCAGCCCTACAGTATGCGGTGTGGAAGTTGTGTGGGTGCTCACGCCTGCGACTTAACTTCAGACCACTTGGATTATACGGCCATCGATTGTGACAATGACCCCGGTTGCTGGCTCACCCCTTCTCGCTCTTAACGAGAAGATAGGCTGACGGCATGACCACGCGACAGTCGATACCTTAACAGCGACCATGCACATTCAGTCGCTGCTTCAAGTTTGAAACCTCACAGAGGCAGTAGGTCGGGTATTGCAGAGACTGAGTTGATGGAGATTGGCGAGTTGCCAGGTGGTCCCAGACCTGACTAACCCAGGCGGGCGACCGGGGTGTTGCAAGGCTGAGGCATGTGGAACAAAGAGGGGCACAGAGGCGGGTCGCTAGGCCTGTGACCGCCACTTCCATTCGGTGGAAAACGACAAGGTCCTGGGTCCCGCTCCCCCGATACGGCAGTCCTATTTTCAGTCCTGATGGCCTGAAGAGCTCGAGACGCGAAGCTGGTGGAGCTTTGAATGCTCTCAAATGTCAACTGCAATGGATGTCTATCGCGAGGCGATATGCTTGGGATGGTAGATGAATTCTGCGTGTCTGTTGCTGTTTGCGTACTTTTGGTTCTGGTTGTGACAGGTCATGCAAATGATTCCCAAGGGGTCTACCTAGATCATAGGGAACCTGGAGATAAGTGCTGGGGGTAGCTGTCCAACCTCCAATGGCTGGGGATGAGGTCGCAGAAACTCAACTCAGTCGTATTGCTGGCAGCTGATGAAGCACGAATTACTCATCTACAGCCGCCGAGGTCAAGGCGTGTCCGACAATTGGGTTTGAAAAGAGCGCTTTACATACCTACATGAGGTCGGTGGCGACAACAACAGAGGGACAGGCGACTTGCGATCCAAGCTCGATACATCCATCATACATTCAGGAAGGAAAATGGTAACGAGCAAGCAAATACTTGGGTAAGGTAAATGGACTAGGTCCGACAGGTCACTCAGGTCTTTGACAATAAATACGTATACGGAAGGAGTGCTTCCACTTGATACCTCTCGTCAACCCCTCTGAAGCAATGTGTTGCAGACGCGAAAGCAAAACCAAGGCGCGATTGTCTCGTTGGCCTCATTCCTCCACCGCCCTTCCAACGATTACACGACTACGAACTACAAAATACGACTACCACAGCACGCATCCAAGTCTGTTGTCACATTGAGCTAGCCAGCCCCCTTCTACTCTACTTAGCGACCTAGGTAGCATGCATATCATTACTTGCCTTCGTCGCCGCATGAACGCCGACTTGTGGTGAAGGGATCGCCGTGGTTCACGGGCGTGGAGTTAGCTTTATCGAGCGGACTGGTCATGAGACGTCTCGCATTTCTATCTAGATATACATGCATCTTTGGTCAGAGGTCGTTTTTGGCAACGCAATCTTAATGTGTTATATCATCCTGATTCGCGACTTCATTCAAGCCAATCGGGCATTTCAATACTATTGAAACGAGGAGTAAAAATGTTGCTTGGAGATAATGCTCGCGGTTACATCCGGGTAACAGCCTGCTGATCCGCTAACTCCGACGAGCGCCGAGAAGTCGAAGTTATTGACTCTTCATGCCCCCTACCAAGAGTTTTCCTCACAATTACATCTCATATTCCGAACGCTCATTGAGTATACAAGTAGGGTCATCGTGAGAAATGGCGGAGCCGAGTGTTGAAACCATTGGTAAGACGGGAATTCCACCGAGTTGGGAATGCCATGCCCGTTTTAGGTGCCGGGCGGAGATGAGGCTTAGCAAGACTCAGCCCTCTTTGCAGCTAGAGATACCCGCCTGAGCTCCTCAGGTCATGCATACATGGACTCTGCATGGAGTCACATCAACTGTACCTAACCCTCCCGCCCTAGCTTCAGCCACCAAGCAAAAGGTAGGTACATAAGGTAGTTAATATCAGGGTCTTCACCCTCCACTTAGCATATCAACCTACGGCCTAGCCTAGCATCTCTGACGGCCCGATCCATGCCAATGGAACAGAAGAAGCATGGAAGACGTGATCTGGAAGTGTGCCATATCGAAGCCGAAGGTGGCAGTTGTGACTTCAAAGCCCTTGTCTCCGTCGTTCATTCCATGGTTTCGAAGCCACAGTAAATAGAGTGAAGCCATGTATTTCATAACGTCATCAACAATCTCACGAGTGGTCGCGACTACGGCGCTCTGTGAATCCGCTTAGGCTCTTACTCGGCCTGTGCGTTTAATTCTCATCGGGCCCCTATTAAACTAAACAGATCTTAAGGTATGCGTCGTTGAGGGTGTGCATCACACACCAACCCACCTGCAAGCCTCATTGAATCAATGCCTTAGCCCATAACTGCAGGCGACACAGAAGCTGTCTAGACTCTCGCGGTTTGACCACTCCAGCATAGATCTGCTTTCCCTCGGCCGATCCAATACATGGGTTCCCTCAAATATGACTAACCTCACGTCTTCGAACTACTCACCTTCGGAACCCGTTTCGACATCCCCAAGTTCGCTTACTTTCAACAATCTTCGGTTCTGTCTTCCAGAGCCGGGAATGAGCAATTGCAAGAAAAAGTCAAATTCGAGAAAATCAAACGCCAAATCCGGATACACTTATTCAATCAACATCATCGCCGTAAATAGCTTTGAAGGGTATCAAACCCCTGAAGCCCGGACTCATCTTGGAGAGACTCTAGTGTCGGCCGAAGAGTCTGTCGTTGTGTTGCGTCGGAATTGAATAGTATATTAAGATATGAGTATTAACTGTGTCGAAAACTGTGCAGCGATGATCGGACATCTGCCCCGGCGCCTTCCTGGCTGCTAACCTGGTTCGACCGACACGAAAAAGGTATTGCCATAAGTTTCGTAGCATTAAAGCCAAATGCGTTTCCAATTTTCCCAACTAGCATGACGCTATTTCGCAATCGGACTTGAACATTCTCATGTCCTGACCGGGTCATACAGTAGTGACCCCCTTCCTAGTAGTAAAGTGACGTCGAGCGTTGCTCGGAACAAGGACGGCAGACCATGCTCATCCAACTTGATGCAAATCGCGCATATTTTCAGTTAATACAACCCGCATCTCTGGGCCTCACACGAGGCCTTTCGGGAATTCAGTCCCCTAGCCTAGACTTCTTTCCAGATCTCGTCCTTACAGTCACGCCGCATCCCGACTGCTAGCTTAGCACGCGCATGATCACATCATCTTTTCAGCACTAGGAAGACTTCACTCCTATAGTGGTTCTATGAGAATCGTACCTACTGCACCCTGGAATTTTCAACCGGCAGATCCGTGACCAGATTTCGTAGCCTCCGTGGCGGCGTCTAGTGTGGGGTATCTCGCTGTGAGAGAATGTCTCATCGACGGGTACTGGCAACTATTCGCGCGATCTTGGTCAGTCTTCATTGAGAAGTTCTTGATGACTGGCTACGCAGCCCATTTATCTTTATTGTAGTTACGAGGCTGATGTGTTAAGGGGGCGCGGGTGATGTTGCTTAATGTCCATTGGAGGCAAATACGCCTTGCGAACCGGAAATTGTGACAATAAAAGTGCTTGGTGTTATATGTGTAACATATGAGCGTGCCTCGTATCTGACACGCTCTGGATACTTGCAGATATATGAGGCTCACTACGTTGTGGAGTCAATAAGAACGAATTTGGGCAATCTCGTATGTTTACATAGATAGGTGTTTTCATTGCCATTTTTGTCAAGAAGGATTTGATCGTTAACGGTGTTTCTGTCTTCATACGTCACTGGAATTTAATGTCAATCTACGTCAATTGAGGTGATTTGTGTACTTCACTAAACGGGTTCGAAGCTATGAGGGCCAACGAGCGGGGTGCTGTCAAGGAACAATCAACATTCCATGAGAAAGGTGTAAGCAGTTGATCGTTCATGAACTTTGTGAGCAGCGACGGTGGAGTATTGTATTCAGCGTTCTGGCTGAAAGGAATGCAGCACCCTCTAAGAGAAAAACATCCTGCCAACGTACACTTGCGATGTATGAACTTTCACGTATCAGGTTCACTGATAATTATACTGAGACGGAGTTATAATGCATGGCCTTGACATCCTCAGAGACAGGTCTATTCGGGGAAACCCACACTTCTTCAATGAAACTTCCAAAGATAGGGCTATTTACCCTTCAGCGAATTGTGAATGTGATAAATTTGTTGCAATTTAATTCGAAAATTAAGACAGTCACTGTGGGTTGGAGTTTGGTTGCGGTTGGTGCACGTCATCCCTAGGGCCCAGTAGGCTTCTGAAATCCATTTAAACCAGTCGATCGTAAAGCACACCCTCACAGGACATATCGGACACTACAGCATTGGTAAATAATGACATGCCCTGCTGTGTCATTGCATCAGCTCATCACAGAAGTAGATGGTAATGCTACGTAAATAATCAAGATTCTTCCTCCAAAACACGGCTTTGTACTTGCCCAAGGCGACTCATCTTCACCCCTTCTCATGAATTGATTGCACGATAATTCGGGCATATTACCCAAGGTGTTCAGCTCCCTGTCTCTGCGTTCTCTCGGCCAATGGCCTTAGTGTAACCCGTTGATGATTTGCTGAGCTCATCGACAAAATGTCATCCAAGTCTTCACTGGTCTGAGAGTCAGGGTCAGTTCGTTCATTCGTGTCCGGGCGATGCTGTAAATATGTGTCCTTCAATTAGACCCATTGGGATGTACTGGTTTTTTCTAGCCAAGGGGTGTTGCAAAACTCTACAAGCCACAAGGGGATTGCGTCTTTGTTCTCCCTCATGCTGGATGAATCCGTTAGCAATCGTTGCTAAGTTCTTTGTGTAATTCACTTTGTTCCAATGATTGCAGGGCCTCAGCGCCATCGACAGTTGCTCGAAGATTTTTTCTCAGTGTCAGCACCCGCTTTCACGTAGTGTAGGCACAAATCAATTGTATCATTCTTACGTAGTCGAGCATGTCCAGAGGCGGAGGCTCGTCCTCGACCTCAAACATACCTCTGTCGCCAGTAAGTTCCATCCGAGTTCATTGGCAATCTCGTATCACTGTATTAGTGCCATGTTACAGTAATGTTGAGCTAATGAATTGCAGTGGGCTAGCCGATTTCCAGAGGTTATTGAACAGGACCTGGAGCGACCGGTGTGGATTTTAGAGCGAGGCGGTAAGATGCCAGTCTTTGTCAAATTGTAGCCGGAGTATCACAGTATTGATAATGCGTAATTTGTTTGGTGTTATGCTTATAGAGAATCAAAAGGGCAGATTCATTCAGGCTTAGCTATAGAGTTTCCTTCAAGAGATCCGAAATTCTACAATGACCCAAATCCGCCAGATAGCGCCCCAACCGTGCCAGCGAACGGTGTCGACTACGACAGATTGTTTGTCAGCGAAGCTCACCAGAAATGGCTGCATAGAGGGCTTAGGTCATGGGAGGCAGCGACACTCAATCGTTGGGTTCATTTTGAGCCTCTTGGTACTGTTAGCGGTGGACACCTATCAAGTGACGATGCGGAGGAACTTCAGGCGATTTGGAATTGGGGTAAAATATCAGTGAACGAAGACGAATGGTTCCCAACCTTTCGAAGAGATCATTGGCACGACCTCGAAGACGTACCATCTGCACCAGCCCCGGAGGGCGGTCCCTGGACGGTTGATAATCCTGGAGTCTGGAATGAACTGCGAATTGCTATCGAACTTGCGAATCGAATCTTGAAAGCACTGATCGATGATCGCCACCCTGCGTACGTAAAGACGTCGCACTGCCAGAGCTCATTTGACTAACCAAAGAGCCAGTATTGAAACACTTCTTTTTGGTAGAATCGTATCATGGAGGAGTGTGTCTCCTTCAGACGAGCCGTTTCCGGATGCTCATGTCCTGCTGAGTGCGACAGGAGAGGCGGCACTAGCGAAGAGGACCAATACAGGAGCGTGGACCAGTCTGCTCGCGAATGCATCAGATGAGACCGCACGTCTAGAGCTTCAGAAAGCCTGTCAGTATTCTATGTCGCTCCTCTTAACATGAGGATTTATACATTATGATTCATCGTTAACGGCTGAGCCCATAACTCGTGTGCCGCACAGGGGACCCCATATTAACCTGATGATGAGCTTTTGCTAACGTCTTGCATTAGTTCACAAAGTCAGTGACGATCTTGTTTGGACCTTTATGAGTGCCCCCCGAGGCTGGTCACGAGGCTTTACTATCAGGTCTACAACTCCGCCAACCATTGCCTTGAACCTGATCCCACTGAGACATCTCCACGGGTCAGACCTCACACTTGCAGAGCGTTGTGCGATCCAATGGTTCTTTGGGAAGACGGTGAGACTGATTACTTTGGAAGAATGCTGTATGATGAGACCTACTGACCTTTCATTTTCGTAGATCCTACACGAGCTTGCTCATGCAATAGTGGAGCTTCGGTATCCAGGACTCATTGGAGAACCTGTAAGCCTCGCGTCGTGTCTACTCCCATCAAAGAATTACGACTAAGTCAGAGAAAACACACTACAGTTCTGGGATTTTGAGCCCGTTGCCGAGATAGGGCAAGCCTTCGAAGCTAGGATCTTCGGTGGGAGATTGGGGTCAACGCGTAAGAACTCCATGCTTTACTTGGTGTAATTGTATACAAGGCCTCAAAAGGCTACGAATTGCAGATTGTTTGCTTTTTTCAATATACGCAGGCGTTAACAGCAACAGCCATCGTCGGTGACAACATACCAACCGCATCATCGTTGACAAAATTCCCTTACCTTGGAGGTGGAAAACAGATTGCCTCACACCCAGCCTTGCGACATGGCGCAAAGGTAGAGAGAGAACACATAGCAGCAGGTTATTTTTCTTCCATGCTTTCCGAGCATTTCTGGGCTGATGATGGCGTCGCGAGGAAGAGCGACCGGTACTGTATGCATTGTTTCTACCCGAACCCATCCATCTTACTTCCCACCACGAAAAAGACAAACGTATTGAGAAGGGTCAAAGGAGTAGATGATCATCTCGTTGCTCGCATGCCTAAATGTACAAACGCATTGCTCATTTTTATTGATATCACCTTTCGACTTAGTTCACCGCAATACTATGCTCTTTTCGGAGACTTGCATTAATCGTCGATGGCCATTCCAAGACGTCATAACGGATGTCCAACTTGATGAAACAGATGAAGATGATTGGACCCAACTGGATAGAAAAATTTTGAAAGCATGGGAGGATCAACATAAGCAATGGCGTCTGGAGCGTAAAAACTGGTACACCGGAGAATTGAGACGTTGGGCATCCACCCCTGTAGGTAATAAACTTTGTATAACACCATTCCATTTTACAAGCTCAGATTCCTACGGCTACTCAGGCTAATTCGCATTTCAAAGTGGGGATACACGGTTGAGGTCCGACGTGCGCTGGAAGGTTTTGGTCGAGCCTTCGCAGCAAAGAATGAAGCAGATTGCAGAAACTGCGCCGTCATCATGGGTGTTAACCATTCTACAAGTAAAATGTATTGGGCAGATAGGCAAAGATTTCTCAACGGAATGCCAACACGGACTTCGCCATCAAGTGAATGGGTCTTCCATGCAATCGGTATGTCTGTGATGCCCGTAGGCTGTTGGTAAAGGGAACTTCAGGCGACTTGTCATGAAACTGACATATCATATATGAATAGGGCTACTAATGCTAGCGGCATTACCCGTCAGGTTCAAGCGCGTTAACATCACTAATGCAGACTACATACGATGTGTATGGACCCCATCTTCAGGCGCAACAAAGAGAGGAGGGAAGCGGTCAGGCACCCTGAGACCGGGGAAAACCCAGACTATCATGCCCAGTAAATTTTTCGACCCCTTCAATGAGGGTTCTCCTAGCCGCGCACCAGGCCTTTCACAAGAACGCAGTCCGACTCAAATCGAGTTTTTGGATTTACTAGACAAGATGCTGGACTGGATCAAGGAACGAGGATCCCTTATATCTGGTCCTTGGTATCGTCGGATTCTCCATGTGTCGGAATCTCTTCGACTTCAACGGTTCGAGTTCGAAGCTAGTTATCCTAACGACTATCTAAGCCGATATGCTACAATGTGGGAGTTTACTTCTCCGGACTATAACCCCGAAGATCTTGACTGGATACGGTGGAATCCTGATTCGGCGCAGTGGGATCATTTCCCCCAGAGACCGCCGTGATCACTTGATCGGCGCCATTCCAAAGCTATTGCGGGGAGTAAGAATGGAACTATTCGTAACTTTCGGGGTCTCGTCCTCGAATGACATTTGTGTTTATAAGTCAATCATAGACGTTATTGCAGTTTCAAACGCCATATCGTCTTCACGGTCGTGCAACCCCTTATTGAAACTTTCAACTTTAGAAAATGCAGGAGCTATGACAGCGAAGAGAAGTAGTGAAGATTCATTTGATACGCATCATATAATTCAGTACACATGGCTCCGGGTGTGTAATTAGACTCATGATACGATGATAATCTGTAATAAAACCGTCCCCATAGAGGTTGCTATATACCATCCACTGCTTGAATGGTGGCATTTCTTGCCATGCTTCCATTTGTCATTACGAATCTACTTATCGTCCAGAATTTCACCACTTCTTCTCATGATCAGGTGTTGACGGCTAGGAAACGTCACGAGGCTCTGCACTCGGCGAAACAACTGAAACTCCATTCCCTCGATGTGAACGAGCACAAAGACAAAGACAAACGCGAAGAGGAGCCCGAGAATGTGAACTGACAGTAGGTTTCTACAGCAAGTAGCATACGCGCGACGCCAAAGCCCGAGCAACATGGAATATGGTTTTGTTGTAGAGGTGGAATGTGTCTTTTGTCGCTATTTGACCCTGCTTATCAAATAAGAGGCACTATGAGTTTCAATCAACTTCCTTCTTTCGAGTGTGAAACCCTAGGCTTCAGTACCATTACAAGCTTAAAGTACAGCCTCAGTAAGTAACACTACTCCAGTGTTTCAGGTGCATGGAAAGGGGATGTTCTCCCCAGACCCCTATTCAAGTTTGGCTTGAATGTCATACTCCCGTACGTCCACCATGGTAGGCGGTATGGTTCTCGCCTGTGTTCCGGATCAACGAAACCTCTCAGACAGAAGAGACAGCATGCTACGATTGATAGTAGCGGAATTACGACAGCCGCGGCTATCATCGCAGCCTCCTTATCAGTCGCCATTGTCGCAGGCGAACTCCTCGGCAGTACCTTGCACACGGGCGATCTTGGTCGCGTTCCGCTTTGACAACTTGCGTAAAGTACTCAGCCCGCCTGCTACGCGATTGTGCAGAGCGACGTGATTTTCGAGAGATAGATGGATCGTGTGGAGATGCTCCGTTTTGGTGGTTTCTACGGGGTGTACAAAAATTCGCGGAGCTCAGGGAGAAAGCAGGAGTGCATTTCCGATCAAGAGTGTTTCGGCGCAAAGATAACTAGAGCACCAGCTCAACTGACTTAGCGGAACGGTGAAAATATGGGAGCGTACATGAAGGCAAGTTACGTCACATAATCCCATCATATCACCATATCATGATGTGGGCGTGACTGTCTGAGCCTACGCTTGGTAGAAAAGTTGCGGGTGTCGAAGAAAGAATGTTATGGTCGAGATAGAATGTGTCGAATTTTCTCCTCTTCGTTGACTTGATGAATATGATTTCTGCGATTCTTCTATCTGTGCGTTTCGAGCAGCATACAATATATAGGTATAGCCTTCTTACCACTATTTAGGCTCCTTCAGCCCGTAACACGACAGAACATCCTGCGCATCGCGAACACTATCTAATCTTTGTACGCATCTCATCAAGTAGACTACGTATTTGATTGCTACCTAGGTAGCTTGGCGCACTCGAGATACGTCTGCGAGAATCTGCGTCATGCCTGATATCGCAATACGTTCGAATCGCGATTCTGAAAGTTGACATCAGTCCTTACTGGACGTGTTTTCTCCTTAGATATCGCCGAGTCACAATTAAGCAAGGATAGTGGCCCCATGCCCCTTGTAGGAACAGCATCATGAGGTACGAATTGTGTCTTATTGGCAATGCACCCATTGAGTACACCCTTTACTATGATATTCCGGGCATCCTGAATCCACCATTCCAGGGGCTCTTCTACTATAGTTCATTATCGCAAGATTACACCAAATGGAAGCCATTCATTACGCATCCCTACTGCGAACAAGAGCCTTGAAACTCTTATAGAATCTAGAGCGTAATCATTCCAACGCATCGTGTTGTTTTATTAACCATCCGCCTGCCTTCTTTGTGCACCCCACCAGGGGTTGTCTTTCCTCGCGACGTTTTGTTTCCAATGGGACCTTCATCCTGTAGTTGCTAGAAATATCGTACGTACCAAAAGTCCTTGACGGGATTTCTCTAACGAGCTTTCAAAAACAATGGCGAAACGCACCGTCGGCTCCAATCGTGCAGCTTTGGCTGCATATGGGTTCAGAAATTTGGAAGTTCGAAGCCGGAAGAATACAATGCATCAGTCTGTTCCTGGGCAGCGAGCTGTGTGGAATCAGAAGTCCAGACCCCGATACAGATCAACCAGGCACTCCAGTGTTGTGCCATGAAGCCGGAAACATCCGCTCAAGAACGCCGACAACTAGCGGAAATTCGAGATGGCAAATGGAGCTTCCTGTCAGATAATACGCACGAGACTGAGACACCGGAACCCTTGGAGCACGACGTTCTGATCCGGCGGATGGAAGCCGAGCAAAATCATTGGTGATGGGCGAAACCACTGCGTTTTCCTCCCATACAATCACTTCACTTACCATACGACCACAAACAACCCAGATTCAGGAATCCAGAGAAGCATCATGCGGAGACACACCTGCACCACAACATTTTCACGCTTTGAATTAGTATACCAAAATCCAAATGCAAGTGGAGTTGGAAAGGAAGGGGAAAGATAGTGGCTGCACATTCAAAAGGAGATCCAAAAAATCCGATTAAAGAGATGTACCAATGTAAACGCATGCGGTGAGTGCGGATCGAACGCACGACCTTCAGATTCCAGACGTGTGAATGAAGTGCTACTTCAGTCTGACGCTCTCCCAACTGAGCTATCCCCGCAAGTATTTGGCTGTGGGCATATGCTCAACTAATATGATATATATATCGACTCAACATAGGTCTGTCTTTACCTAATAGTTGACGCGCAGAACCAGTGGAGACTTGACGTTGTGGTCGCTGACTCGCAGACGGAGTTGGGCTTGCGATCATGTACGCAATTTGCCTGGTCGGCTCGATGCCTTTGTTTGGAATACATTGAATACATGGATCTATCGTGGCAGAGCGCGAAAGTAAATTAGTGGAATATTGCACACGATACAGAATACAGAGTTGGTAATTGTGTCCTGGAGAGAAGTTCGTCGGCGGCTAGAAGAACAACTTATGAGCGATCAGCATGTAATCTCCACTCCCACGGTAGCGGCAAGTTTGGACCATCATCTGGTTCCCTTCCTCTGCAGTGTGCACTTTCCACATGATTGTAGGGTGCCCGAGGGTGCCCTCGTTCAGTCTCTTGTCAACCGGGTTGCCGGCTCTACATCTATTGGTCAATACCAGCTTCTTCTGCCTTGCTTTGCTCAGGTTTCCCAAGTTTGCCTCTCGTCGTGATACCATTGTTGCATTTGGTGTGCCTTCAACTAGGTTCTACATGGATCGCCCTCTAATTACATATATTTCCCCTTCCTCCTGCTTGCCCGACCGGACCCTACCTATTTAATCCCAGGCACAGTCGCTCTGTCGGCGACACCGGATAGGTATCCTGCCCATTCCTGTGTTCATTGCAGTGTACTATCCATTGCATTCACAGTCTACTGGGGACTCATTTCCCACACGTCGGTGACAACCGTGACAACCGTGACCACGGGAGGGTACTTGTAAGAGGCCAATCTGCATAGTTCGTAGAAAGCCATTGCTACCTATCGGACACAGCATGCCGCTGCACTCAAGCCACTGCTTCAATTAAGTTCGTCACTCTGCCACTTATTGTAGTCTAACTCATTAATCATGAGACCCGCGGGGCTCGCCAGCCATACCCTCACCAACCCCACGAGTACAGACGGGAGTACCAACTTACTACATACCTAACAGCCACATTCGGAAAATCTTGCCAAGACGCAGCCTGCAGTAAGCCGCCTCAGGTCTAGGCCATTCGTTGTAGGGGCTGCCCATGACCTCATCGTCGCTGTCGCTATCGGACTAGCATCTCATTATCCGTCAGGTCCTGGACGGGCCGTTGAACTTTCCTCTTGACACCAAGAGATCGCCCCGGCTGTCGTGATTCAGCTTCGTCCACTTCAGACCGTCCGCCAGGCTCGACGGGGGGCTAGTCGAGGCAGTCGAGGCAGTTGAAAGGCTGGCGTTGTCCGAACGGAGAAGGACAAAGAGGGACAATCAAGGGCGACGGTACCTGGGCAACCCCGCTAATAGCCCCGCGCAACTCGCCGTGGCTTCCACCGTCCGACCCAACGCCTCAAGAGCCTGGCGCTCCGGCGTCAGAGCTGATGGCGATCTCTCCGAGTCTCAGGCTCAAACATCGTCAACCGTTGCTCGGCACCTGGTAGAGCCTGGAGGGCAGCATCCCAGCAAGAACGGCCGTCCGTCAGAAGCCTATCCACGACCGACACTCGCCTTCATACATTGGTTTTCTGTCGTTTCGCTCGTCTTGGTTCTCGTGAGTCCACTCTATATACCTGCTTCAGGTATACCTGACACCTTACACACTGCCTCGCCCACTACTGGAGGGAGAGAAGAGAACAACACCCTGAGCCATTTATTGTCATGCCCTTCTGTTTCCCAGCTTCCCATCACCCACATTATCCCAGTCAGGGCTTGGGCTCCCCGCAATACGACGTCGGCGCGCAAAAACCCATGGCTTGCATGCATGACATAACACCGCAGACTAGTCGTAGTTTCGGCGCCATTGCTAATCTGCCCCTCCGAATCTTTCCAGGCAGCCCAGCTTTTCCTCGCAGATATCAGAGTCCAATATTCTCATATATTTACTTCCCCCCCGGCCGTTGTTGCTGTTGACGGCGCCGTCTGCCAAAGCCCACAACCGTTTCCTACCGCCCCTCCGGTCTCGAAAGCACCCATCATGGCGACATCCCTTGCAGCGGAGGCGCAACGAGTCGTCTCCGGCTTTGAGTACAGCGACGACGACGTCAACAAGGGCGTCCACGAGTTTCTGCGCCAGATGAGTAAGACTGCCGGGCTCGTCTACCGGAGAGACTTCTCGAACCGAACACTTAGCTAACTTTCTGCCCATTCAGATGAGGGGTTGCAACAGGATGGCACCAGTATGAGCCAGATACCGACTTACGTCACGGGCGTACCTAATGGCACGGAGAAGGTGCGTATCGGAACTGCTTCCAGTGTTCACTCACATGCTGACAGCTTGAGAAGGGATTGTACCTCGCCGTCGATCTCGGAGGCACGAATTTTCGAGTCTGCTCCATCCACCTCAACGGAGACACCACCTTCAACCTCACATTCAGCAAAGTCGCGATCCCCAAGGAATTGATGGTCGCCAAGACAGCCAAGGATCTATTTGCCTTCCTGGCTAAGCAAATTGAGGAATTCTTGAAAGTACATCACTCTGATCACTTCGAGGCCCACATCCAGCGGCGACAGACGGTCGGCACTCCAGATGGGTATCGGGACGAAAGCATCTTCCGACTCGGATTCACCTTCTCCTTCCCCGTTCAACAGTTTGGCATCAACAAGGGCACGCTCATAAGATGGACCAAGGGTTTCGACATTGCTGATGCCGTAGGCAAAGACGTCTGCGCTCTACTACAGGAGGAGATCGACTTGCTTCACCTTCCTGTCAAAGTTGCGGCCCTGGTGAATGATACCGTCGGTACCCTCATGGCTCGATCCTACACATCGCCCGGAAAGACGGCGACTCTCCTCGGCGCCATTTTCGGAACGGGAACGAACGGTGCTTACGTCGAGAGAGTCACCAACATACAGAAGAATGTCGATGGCGAATACGACAAGTCGACAGGCGACATGGTCATCAACACAGAATGGGGATCATTCGACAACCAGTTGAATGTCCTACCCAACACACCCTATGATAAGGAATTAGACGAAAAGAGTGTCAACCCCGGTATCCAGATGTTCGAGAAGAGGGTATCTGGCATGTTCCTCGGCGAAATCGTCCGCCTCGCGGTGCTGGACCTGCACAAGAGCAGCAACACCACGCTCTTCAAGGACGAAAACTCCAGTACTAACGATTGGAGATCGACAACACATGTCGACGCGACTTCAAAATTGTTCGAGCAGTGGGGCCTTGACAGTTCACTCATGTCCATCGCGGCTTCTGACAGCACACCCGAGCTCTCGACGCTGCGACAGGAAATCGAAAGGCAGCTCCAGATCTACTCGCCTTCGCTCGAGGATGCCCAGGCCTTCAAAGACATCTCATATGCCGTCGGCCGACGCGCCGCGAGACTCAGTGCTGTGGCGCTGGGCGGTGTCGTGATCCAGAGTGGCAAGTTGAAGGAATCTTCCGAGGAGCCTATCGACATCGGCGTCGATGGCAGTCTAGTTGAGCACTACCCGTTCTTCCGGGATATGATCTACGAGACCTTCACTGCCATGAAGGAAATCGGCCCGGAAGGCGCGAAGCAGATTCGTATCGGTATTGCGAAAGACGGCAGTGGTGTCGGCGCCGCTCTCATTGCGCTAGTAGCCGCTGGCATGGAGAAGAAAGGCGTCGTGGACTACTTGAGCGCCATCAAGAACGACGCAGCACAAAAGGTTGCTGGTGCGCTGGGGTCGGCGGGCCAGAGTACGACCTTGGCCTAGGAGCCCGTACATTGCCTACAAGCGACTTTGCTAGTATTGTGTCACGTATGGTTCTGGGCGATGGTGTGGTACTACCTAGGCTGATGATTGGCACCTGTGCTGAGAGGTATAGATTAATTGTTGGACTATGCCTACACAATGATGATTGTGGTGATTGTGGGATCGGAGGAATGTGGGACCAAGTATCCTATTAATCAGGGTTCATGACGACCCGACGTTTTGCATCTCTAGACCTCCTAAGAACTATACGCCTCCCAAGAACTATACGAACGAAATCAATAAAACATTTTAACATGTTTCAGTTCGACTCAGGTGATAAACTTGAACACCCAGTTAATGGGAATACTAATAAAGCGGGTCGATGCTAGAATGGTAGAGTGTAGCACGCATGTACATCGAATGATTATTTTGTTCACATAAATCACTTCTCTTTTCCGTTCATATTACATTATGGTCACTGCTACTTATCATAACCCTTCTAAGTTTTAAGAATATAGAGACTTTCGCATTATCACATATCATGTTACTCCTGCTCCATGAATGGCCTACTATGAGCCTACCACTTCTTTTAGAAGAGCATATACTTCAAACGCCTTGCACAAGATACGGCAAGGTATACGGTCGTCTCTCTTCAAGGCAACTCTATCTATCACACATTACTACCAGACCACTACATACTTCACCAACTTAATACCAACATACGGGAAGTTGAACTATTCCCTTAAGACTCACTCTTCACGAAATTCACCAAATCTCATAGATATCCAGCCACTAGAACACTCTGTCTCACATTATGAGACAAGTAATTTCACTTTTTAAATAACAAACGAGTTTAGACAATCACTTGGTTGGTAGCGCGCCATCGTTTCCCGCCAATGTTAGCACACCACAAACAAAAACAGCAATACAACAGTTATGAGCAATGTGGATAGAACATGAATCAAAAAGATGATCTCAAAGCTCAGAATGCTCTCAGTCTACAGCCTGCTTGTAAGCTTTGCCGATCTTCAATCCAAGATTCGTTATATAGAACGTTCAATTCTCGGCGTTTGCCATTACTCTCACATCCGACATGCCATGTCATAAGTATCACTGAACGGCTGCACCGACATACTCTTGATCGTGCTCAATCGCGGTGATTCGTAAAGGTAGGTATGTCTATAATCATCTTCAATACACAAAAAGCTTTGTTCTAATGGACCCTTTCCCGTCCCATCTCATCCCGTCTAGCCTTTTATTTAACCATCCATCTTGTCTTTTGTTTATCAGTTGAAGGATCTGTTTCGACCTAGACGCCATGCTTCGTCGTCTCTAGCAGTCAGTCATGATAACTCAACTCATTCAACCCGATATTTATTTTCAGCTCATGCATTTACAAGTCGCTTTGGACGCGGGCTACTAGACTTTACAGATGAGGATCTCAAGTCAATGAACTCATCAGGAAAGCTCTGCATAAATATAAAAGTTGCAGCACGAGTTTCTCATCGGGATCCGTGTTATCCACTGGTTCCCCATCATGCTCGTCTTTCATCAAAGCAATTGCAGTAATATCATGTGGTTGGTAGGTATCAGGAAATGTCAAGTCTTGTCGTATCGTAAAGTAGCGGGCTGTGGAACCCATGACATCCCGACTCAAGTCCAATTGCGCCAGCACACATATCCCTTTGGACAATATATATTGGAGATCGGACTTGTATATCGATGTCGCAAAGTACTCAAAAGATAACTCAGCGGGTTATGCGGAATCATCATCGCTGATGATTTGATGTGTCATCCGCTAGTTCAGCCGCTGCGTTACTCGGTGGTGCCATCCGATTTTTGGCTCGTCTTCTCCTAATTTCCAAACGCAGCTGCCGGATACGCGCGGTCCTTTTTCTTGCTGCGTGCTGCGGAGCTGCTACGAGAACTCGTGTTGCTACGAGACAGTGGTACTTGAAGGTTGCTGTCCCCATTCCCATTCTTGCTGCCCGACGACGCCATGCTCAGAGGCGCCATGTCGGGGGGCAGATCATTCCATTCGGTTGCAGGGCCGACCTTCTGGTAACTTCGTCCCGTAGCTAGATTGGCCGCAGCAGCCGTAACACTCCCCGATACGGAGTGAGTCGTGTGTGTACTTGAAGGTTGAGCGACACAATTACCAACGAGGTCCATATCCCTTCTCACGATCCAAGCGCTGTCGGGCCTGAGCTTGAAGTAATAGCCCTTAACTTCTTCGACCTTATGAAACCCCCTAGCCATGTACCAGCGCAAGCCCTCTTCGTTGGGGCTCCAAACGTGAGCCCAGGCGGTCTCACAAGCGAAGTGACTCGTCTTGGCGTCCTGGACGACGGCTTCCAGTAAGGCGGCGGCAAGACCGAGACTGCGGTAGGGAGATAGGAGGACGAGAGACTGGATGTAGAGAGCATTGGGCTGAGGGGCGATAGGTCCACCACGGGGTGGGAACTGGGAGGGTTCTGGACGGCAGACAAGACCACCAACCACCTTTGGCGGGGAGGAAGGGTTGTCGTCTTCACGCCAGAGCACGACTCGGCTGAAAGCTCCCGAGGAGAGGGGATCCTGGAGGCGGGCGTAGAAAGAGTCTGGATAGTTGACTGGCAGCAACAGAGAGGTGATGCGACGTAAGGCGGGAATATGGTCCGCCTGTATGCGAACGATGGTGGCTTGCGGGTGCAGATCTGGTGGTCGAGGGGGAGACGAGGAGATATTTGGTCTTGGGAGCGGTGATAGTGTTGATGATGATATTGCTGTTGTTGCTGCCGTCGTTGCGGGCGGGGCAGGCTTTGAAATGGCCGTGGCGCCAGCAAAGGGCCTTGTTGGTGGCGGCGGTAGTGGCTCCTTTGCTTGGAAGGATGTCGTCGAGGATGGTGGAGGAGCGTAGGTGGGCTGCTTCGGGCGAAAGAAGCTGCGTATCGAGGACTGCCCGTTGGGATTGGCATTGGCATTGGCATTGGCATTGGCGTTGGACGAGGGAATTGACATGGCTAGGGACTTCGGCGCACGTCACTCGACACGCCTGAAGTTATACAACTGCAAGGGACGAGGAAAGATCGCAACGATGCGACGGTGATGTGACCCCGTTCGGTACGGAGTACACGAGGATATTCAGAGCAAACAGGACCGGACCGAGCAAGCATTCCCGACGGAGCCAAGCTGAGCTGTGCTCTCTTTGAAGGCAATGGCAGGCAGACGCAACAAGTCAACGAGAGAGAGACGGAGTTAGTCCAACCGGTAAGCTGTACTTTTGCTACGGATTACAGGAGGCAATGAGGAGGGACTGGAACGCATGGAAGTCCACAGATCCTCTATCCTACTCTGTGCATGTTTTCAAGACACGGGAAAGACGAGAGACGACAGTGCTAGTCAGAGACATCCTGTCACGGCTTACATCCGTACAGAATAGATGAGGCAGTGTTACCCGGGTCATATTGAGGTAACTCGGCAGGGCCTCGCAAGCTAAAGTGAGAGAAGCCGAGAGGCGGCGCGACAGCGCGAAGCGCGTAAAGTGGTTTTTCTCTTCAGCAAAGGTGAGCTGCGAGCGAGCCCGCGCGTCTGACAACATGCTCGCATGCCAACCTTGGAAATGCAACTTCACTTTTTGTTGCCTTGTATTCTGTAATCCGTACGTGCTGCAAGTTGATTGCTTCCCGGTCCCATCATCCATCATCGTCTCCGCCATCTAACAAGACCTCGGGAGTCTCTAGGAGCAAAACTTGATAGAATTGGGAATCACGGTTTCAATTCCTTGCCTATCTCCAGAGGTATTGTCTCACCTGGAAGTAGCCGTGTTGGCACCCACGGGTATTCGTATCTGCTAGAGGGAACATGCTGTGAATAGAAGAGACAGTCGACAGGCAAGATTGGGAAGATTGGATTAGGCATGTTCTCATGCCGTTGTCTCGTAAATTGGATTGCCCAAGGTACGGATTACACGGCTCGAGCTCCTGTGACGGCAATGTTGCAACCAATTTTGAGTCTTATCTTGAATTTCGTTACTGCGTCACGCTCAGCTGTGGGTTTCCACCTTGTGACTCCTCACTCCTCATACAACCATTACACTTCTACACTTCTACATAGATGTACATCAGATGCGCTTGTCAGTACCATCAAGATATTTTGCCTTGGGCACTCAGCTGGTGCAGAGATGCAACTCAGGAAACAGCAAGAAAGGGTAACTGCTCGACTGGCGTCATCCCCACCCTCCTGTGACAGTCGGAGCCGGCAGGTTGGAAACACGCTGCATCCACTGTAACAGTCCACTAGCCGACGTCGCTAGCAGAGGGTAGCATCAGGGGCATGTACCTAACCTATAGTACCTAAAGGACCCAGGTAGTATAGGGACTAACTTCTAGCTCAGCTTTCTCGTCGCCTTGTCTGCTTCTTGCACCATCCACTGCGTCGTCTTGCAGCAAAGAAAAAAGGCTGGATTGAACACCGGGGTGCTAGCAGTGTGTGTGTCGACTCTGTTGCACACATCCTTCCCGACATCGTCTACGTCGGACGTAGGCAATCCCAGCACCGTCGAAGAGAAAAAGATTCTCAATATCAATCTTGTCCATTTCTGCCCATTCCTTCAGCCTGACTGTACCCATCGCCGCAAATCTCCATTCTCCCTTTCTCTCCCCTTGGCAACATCTCCTCCTTCCGCCTCTGCTCCGTCATCAATCCACCTCGCATCTAGTAATCAGCATCCATCTCTCTGTCATTGCGTTGGTCTACTCTCGCCCCCCCCTCGCTCTTCCCCGGCCGCCATCATGGCCTATCCGACGACGGGCAAGGCAGGGGTCATCAAGGCCGCTGACGATGCCGGAAGTATGGACAAGCTTGTAAGTCACCAGAGAGTCCCTATGTCTAGTCCTACTCCGTACTTCAATAGCAGAAACGTCTCTGTGCTACTCGACAATCCTGGTCCTCGACCCCCTTGATGCGGGTTTAATATCATGACTGCCTATGCACTGAGTGCCTTTTTATAAACTCACAACTCAGTACACGACACTCACTAACATGCCCCCTTCGCTCTCGCCCGCCAGACTCACTCTGTCCTCGACGACCTCCTCTACAACATCGTCCACGACCTGCTTATCAAGGTCCACCGCGACGAGAAAATCGCTCGCGCCGCCACCGCTGCCATCCGTGTCGAGAAGCTTGCCCACGACAACTCCGACTCCTCGACCCTCGACGCCCGCCCCGATATCAAGGTCGAGACCGACGCCGCCATCTACGACGACGGCAAGGTCCTGCTCAAGGGCAATCCCCTCCAGACCACAAGGGACATTGTCTGCCCCATATGCCATTTGCCCCGTCTGCTCTATCCCACCGACGGCAAGGGCGCCCGAAAGCCCGACCCAAGCGTCATATACTGCAAGAAGCGGCCCTACATCGACAAGCCCGGCTACGACATCTACGGCCAGACCTGGGTCGCTCAGGGGCCCGGCAGGGGCAAGAAGAAGAAGGACATGGAGAAGAAGCTCGACCCTAACACCCCCAACGACTCCCCCGGAATGACGCCTACGCCCGACGGGGCCACGGGCGGCGGTGGTGCGGCCTCAAGACCACCTAACATGCTGTCCTTCCCCTCCGCCACCTGCAGCAAGTGCAAGCGCTGCATCCTCGTCACCCGTCTTAATAATCACATGGGCTCCTGCATCGGCAACAGCGGCCGTAACGCCAGCCGCCAGGCCGCCCAGAAGATCAGCAACGGCAGCTCCAATGGCAACGGAGACGGCACCCCGCCCTCTAGCCAGAAGGGTACGCCCCTGCCGGGCTCGAGAGCCAGTAGTCCCAAGAAGCGCGAGGGCGACGAGATGGACGACGACGAGGGCACTGACAACGACGGACACAAGAAGAAGAAACTGAAGCCCACCATCCCCAGCGTCGGCCCGAACAAGAAGGTTGTCGTCAAGCCCAAGGCGGGCGCCGGTGCGCTCAACAAGAAGGACAAGGTAAGGCTTGGGTCGTCTCAGCCGCAGGTCCCGATCCATAACTAAAACCTGAGTGCCACATAGCTGCAGAGTAGTAGTAAGAACAATGACGACGAGGGCTCGACGGTGGAGGTGGCGCCGAAGAAGAAGATCACCAAGATACCCAGTCCCGCCAAGAAGCTCAAGCTCGGCGTCAAGCCCCTGCAGTCGTCGCCATTGGCCAAGAGCAATGCGAAGGCCGTGCCCGCTGCTGGTGGCAATGGAGGCAATGGAGGAGGAGGAGGTGACGACTCTGGTGCTGAGAGCTCAGGAACTTTGTCCTCGCCGCCGGGTCCTTAACGAAATAGGGGCAGGGCCTGAATTGCAAGGGCGAGATCGAGTCTGTGGCCGCTCAATCCAGTGTCTCTGCGAGCATGCGCCATACCTGCTTCTACTTGAGGAGTCATTGATCACGGGCAAGGCGTCTATTTCTCCCGACATCCATCTATTTGACCGATCCAACACAATTTCTCACTGTCTGTATAATGCCACAATAGGATTTGCATTGAAAAGGGGGGGTTCACAGGCGTTTCTGCATCACAAAGAGGAAAGGAAACCATCATCGACATGATCATAGCTGGCGTTTGGGAGGGCTGCACTGATTCGAATTATGGATTGATTGATCGGAGTTGGCATCCTGTATACATATCCACCTGCCTGTCATACCATATGCCCTCATCCAGAAAAGGGGCACTTGCACATAGTACTCAATCACCCGCCTCTTTTGAGATGAGCAAGAGCTAGACCGAATCGCGAGAGAACGCGACTGTTCTTCAGAAAACTGAAACCCTTTGGGCTCTCTGTCCTGTGACTAATCTACATGGGTTTGACAACTCAACGATTTGAATTCATCTTTTTCCCCTTTGCACGTGTCTGCTATGAGACGAAGGTTAGTCGCTTGAACCTGTGTAAATGTCGTTAGCATTTGCGTTGCTCATAACTCTATACGTCTCTCATGTTGTTCATTTTCTGAGCGAATGGGTGAGCTCTCGCAAATACACTAGCTCCAAGCTGAAGAACTGGGTTGTCGTGGTATCGTGCTTGGGTACCTAGGTATGAGATAACCATCGTCTTGTCCCCTATCTTTTCATGTCTTCCTACTGTATCGCCCTTTCGCTCGGTTACACCGTATATCACGTCATAGTTTGGGCGTTCTCTCAGACCGCGTATCTTGTATCCTGTCGAGTTCATGCTCGACGGACCGCGCGGAAGAGCGCAAGCTCACTCACTCTGCGCTGACTTCTTGAACGGCTTTTCTTAATATAAAATGTATCTTACTAACACAGAAGACGCGTACTACTCTGGAAATTGACGGAGCTCAGCGTCCCGTTGGCTTTGCCCCTGAACGAGGTTGAATATCGCTGGACTAGTGTTTGGGTCAGTGATGACCTGGGAATGCCCTGTGTTGTATGTTCTTTTCCCTAGAAATTTCCTTTGTATTCCTTCTTGATAGAACAGATGGAGGTGTATAGTATATATTTTGCCAATTCTATCACATTAAAGGTCCTTTGAATACTCGGACGATAATGGCTAAAAACTCGGGAGTCAAAGACTTTGAGCGGTAGTATGATTGGCCCTATGTATAAATTGCTATATGACCGCTGGATTTCCTTGCTAGAAGGCGAGGGGAGAGACTGATTGACCACGTCGTAAAGCTACTGGCAGTCTGCACATATAGGTAATGGTGTATGAGGTATGAGGCACTAACATTTCCAGGGCACGCTTCCCATTCATAATTCATGTGATTGCCCCTGCGCTGCGCCATCATGCCGTTCGTAGCTTTGATAGCAGGGACTGGTAAAAAAATTGCTTCACTTTTCTTTAACACTGCCCTGATAGATTTAATCATCAGCATACCAGCTCTCAAAAAGTCTCCATTTCACCCGGGAGATATGATGCTTCCTTTCAGATAAGATCAGTCGAACTAGCTCTCACTTCGAACGAGACACCATGCGTGCACACTTATGTCTATGTGTTGATCTGCTAGTATCTCCGACGTAGTTGACAATAATGTTCAGATCTGTTACACGGGTAAGGACAATCTCGGATATTTCCCACTTGCGAAGCTAAACATGAGTGTTCAGTCTCCTGGCAAGGCGAGTGTGGCGTATAGAGTGGAACGTAGTATGCATCTCACAGCTGTCGTATAGCCAAGTACCTCATATTATATCATGATCGACTATGAGCTTCCAAGACAGAAGACGCCCTGACACGAGTAATGTTGGTTAGAAATGATAAACTGAGACATCGATGTGAGTGTACCGGGTGCCTCAAGACCGATGAGCTTCGTTGAACGCCGGTTAGCGCACGCACCAGTTACACCCAACTGATTCGCGCCATGCGAGTCAACACGACCTACCAAGGTTCAGTAAAGGAGATTTCCTACCAAAGGAAATAGCACTGTTTCTACTGGTAAATCTTCTTGTACTCGTCGACCGTGAGGACGCCGACGTCTACTCAATGTACTGTATGGCTCTCCAGGAGAGTCTATGGACCGGAGGTTGCGACCTGTACCTTCACGGATCGTGCTGCTGCGGTTTGCATGGAGAGTCGTATGCCGCAAATCTTTGCGGAACATAATTCACCAGAGGGGTATTTCGGCTTGGTGGTATTCTCAAGGTTGGTGAGATCAATTCGAGACAACATTCACGTCATTTACATGCTTTTCAATCAGGAGTACTGCTACTTACGACGAAGCCGTCGGCTACTTAGTAGTTGAAATCGTTCACAAACCAGGATGGGGTTCGCGCTCAGATTGACGAGATTTCCGACCAGGAACTCTTACATTCAAGATTGTAAGGTAGTCATCAATTTGATCTATCTTTGCGCCATAGGAGCTAATCAACTTCACCCTCTATTCCTCTTTGCTGAATGTAATGGTCATTACCTGAATGCCATTACCTCCGGTGTACTATGAAGAGTAATAATCATCCTGCCAGATGTTGTATGTTGTGTAATTCTGATAGTTCGAGGACCGTATTTGAGGTTCGAAGAATAGTTCAGGCATGAATCTTGTAACTAGTAGATCTTTTCCTATCCATAACCTAACGACTGAATACCGACTTCGCCGCGGGTATTCACTTGTCGGTCTGTAATATAATTAAGATTTGCTACTGGGAACGCTAATGGATGTAAAGTGTCTGAGTAAGAAAAGTGGTTGTGCTATGACAACGACTATTCGACACATGGCTGAATCCTTGAACCTAAACCCATGGTTGCATAGCATGAGTGTTCAATAGGTATCTGTTTGTTACTATCTCCACAAAGTATTATGCATGAGTTTCTAGCGATACTAAAGGCACTTGATGACTCTTAGGTCAGGCGCAACGGTTGATCTTCGTCAAATCAAGTAGTGATGGATACTAAATCCCGTTCTAGTAGAATCATAGCTTCAAGCTCTTCAAGAACCGGCTCGGTGAAAAGAACTTGCTGACCCCCCGCCGGTTTTTGGCAGTCTGAACTGCGCGGTATCAAGCTTGATACATGCCCTTACAGCAGTTGCTCTGATGTATTCGTTCACTACACCTTCCGAAACCTCTGTTGTGGTTCGAAAGGTCACCAGGCGCAAATCAGAGTGACAGCCCGCCTCACGCTTTTACCAATTCAGACCATTGCCTCGAGACTTGCTTCTGATCTAACATCCTCTCTCATACTGCCTAGACAACCAGGACTGACTGCCAATCTACAGGGCTTCTTCCTCAGGTGCACGCGTCAACCTACATACTGAAAACGAGGTCGAAAACATAGCAAATATATGGCTAAAATGACTGACTTGGCTGCCTAAGGCAGCCATAATGCTGGGCAATCTACTGATCACTCATGAATGAAGCTCAAAAAGTGCTGAAAAGTGTGTATATTCGTGCATGCGTCTTCTAAGTCAAGTAATTGAGCGCGAAAATGAAGAAAACCCATGTAGTACAGCACCGCATGTGCTTAAAGTCATCTCAACCACCCACCCTATTCCAATACAATCTCACCAAGTCTTTGCACGCCTCTCTCGATGCTATTGGCGTCCTTATTCGCGTAGTTTGACTCCTTGATTTTATTGTCGGGGACCACATAGGTATACAACAGACTCTCATGTCCCCATCCTGCTATTCCCGTTTATTCTATGTCTCTCCTCACAGATTCTTATGGTCTGTTCGATGTGGCTTTCCAGGAGGGCCGCCCAAGTAGTTAGGTCCTGTCGGGGTAAAGATACAGGGAACGCCCAGACAATATATCGAATGGAACAGTCTCGACGAATTGGCTTTCCAAATACCCCGGGGCCATGCCGCGAACTTCTTCCCTTAATAGGCACTTCTGGTTCATTCGGATCTGGAGTCTTCAAAGAGCTATGCTACCTACAAAGAATATTTACATAGATGTCAGTATCGAGTTGACGTCGGATAAGTCCTGTAAGTCGTATCTGGTTGCACAAATTATTCACAGCCAAGGACAATAACGTCTACTATGCTCAAAGGACTCATGATGGACGTTCTGCATGACTACTATCTCACAGTACCTGGAAGCCTGGGCTTTCTACGGGGTCGACAATATTGAGCAGAGCGAGCTCTTGAAGGGTCAGTAGCCTTCTTAGATGGTACTTTGGAAACAGTCCTGAACCCCATATCTCCGGACTTCTGGCAGCTGATCATCAGAGATCAGGAGCGGTTATGTCAACCCAATGGCTGTGGCACCCAGATTCTCGAAGGATCCATGAGGAATTATAAGCCTTGAAGGCACTTGATATCTATACGGCGATGATATATAGGTACGCAACCCACAATGAGTGCCTCGTGAAACCGAACTACCATCATATCGACAATACTCACAATAATTCAGATTGCAGTTCCCGCCCGAGTATATTATGACATCCGGGTAACTTGACTTGGTTCCGTCCAAGTTGATCTGATTGTCGCAGAATGCGTCAATCCACACTGTTCTCTGCGTATCTGTTGAGGCTGCCTGTTTGACTGATTCACCGGGACGACGACGGCCACATCGATTTCTGGCTATGCCCTTTTGACGCATCACTCCAGATACGTGAAATCATCCCGTACGCAGTGACACTGTTCTCGGCAATAGACAGATGCGTACGCGAGTTTGCACTGGGGCAAATCGGCGGAAGATCCTTGTAATGGTTGGATTTGGACCAACTGAATCTCCCGACGCAGCATTTCGACGGCACTTATGTGTAAGGGATAGCAATTCATCCGACAATATGCTAATAATATACTAGGGAGGGTAGATATCTTTCTTCTAATGTCCTTGGGCGTGTTGTGTTCCGCGGCTGTTCTTAGTTGCATGAATCAGGATGGTGCAAGGCTGGAGACTGATAACCAAAAGGCCTCAGTTTCGAGAAGCTGGCGACAGCCTGCAATCGCCGCCGTCGTAGAGCCTTGCATGAAACATAAGGTTGAGTCCCGCCTAACTTGCTATTGTTGGTAGAAGTCTAACTGTTATGGCACGAGCTGCTGGTCAGTACCAAAGCCAGTCGCGCGCACAATCAGAGAGACAAAAATCGCGGGAGACCAGTGGAACGACGAGCAAAGCTTGCGGTAATGGTATCGAAGCGAAGAGCTTTTCGCCTGTATCTTTGATATACAGCTCTTTGAGTCGGGCAGACCATGTTTCTGCGTGTCCCAGCGGGTCATAGGGTGCTGAGAGAACAGCGATGGATATTAATCCAATGTAAGAGGCACTGCACGCTATGTGTATCTGAGCAGCTGAGCAGCTGCATAGGTCTCACGCTTCTTTTCTACTTGTATGGATGTACTCGAGTTCGCATGAGACGCAATATTGCGTAGCAAATGAAACGATGGAAGCCGCGGACAGAACGAGTTGTACTGCCTTTCAGTGATGAGGCGTGTCATATAAGTGCTGAAGATGCAGGATAGTCTTCTTGTATAGCTCCCAATGACAGGTTCATTTGGTTTCGGAATAGGTAATAGATTGCATCGGTACCTTAGCAACCATGACGCGGTACCCGTAATGAGCCCTCGTTGAGCCTAACAATGTGATGTCTCCGGACGTAGTACTCATGTGATGTTCATCAATCTTATTTGTAGCCTGCCAAGCAGGTATACGTCACGCGCACTCTGTGGGTAGGCTATCGAGTACGTCAGTGGCCCTTGCTCTAGTAAGTGACGATGAAGGGGGAAGAGAAACTCAACGGTAGCAAGCTTACTTGGAATTGGCTCTCCGTGGCCAGCATCGTCGACCATGCGCCGTGCGTCATGCGCTATGCCGTGCGTACACGGGCCACCGGCTCATGTTTGTCAAAGAAAGCCTTGCTGCTATTCTGGGGTAAGGCACCAATGCGTCTCTGCGCATATTTCCGAGCGCCTCATTCGTCATCATTCATCGCCGTCCTCCAACAACTTAGACTTGAGTATCTTGACCTCCTCGACCGGCCTGTCCCCGTCTCCTGTCTTGACCAGCCCCATCCTCTTGACAACACTCATGCCGCCCTTGACGCGGCCAAATATGGTGTGTTTGCCGTCCAGCCAGGGCGTCGGTGCAAGGGTGATGAAGAACTGGCTGCCATTCGTATCTGGCCCTGCATTCGCCATGCTCAGGATGCCTGCACCAGTGTGTCTCAGCTCGGAGGAGATCTCGTCGCCGAACTTGTCGCCGTAAATGGAAGTGCCGCCGCGGCCGGTGCCGGTGGGGTCGCCGCCCTGGATCATGAAGGAGGGGATGATGCGGTGGAAGATGGTGTCGTTGTAGTAGCCGCGTTGAGAGAGTGTCAGGAAATTCTGGCAGGTCTTGGGTGCGTGGTTCGTGTAGAGCTCGACGGTGATAGTGCCCTACGGTGTTGAGCTAAGCAGGTGTATGCAAAGGTAGGTAGTGTACCTAGGTAGATAGATAGACGCGGTTGAGGGCAGAATGGCCAGAATGGGCATACATACCATTGAGGTCTCGAGGGCTATATTGCTGGCCATAATGGCGGACAGTGTATTTCTGCCTCAGGGAAGATAAATACCGACCTAAGGTAAGCAGATGAAGCAGTGGAATCAGGACAGGCAAAGAGAAGTGTTGGAGCTGCGAGGTCCAGACTCCAGGGACAGAGTAAAATAATCCTCCACTCGAGTCGGGAGCTGTCTCGGCTTTCGCCACTCCCTAAGGTACAGCTTGGCTAAGTACCTACCTTAGCGGTTGCCGCCCAGCCCTAACTTGAGTTCTGGTTGCCCTTAGTGCCCTGGGCTGCCACTCTCAAATGCGCTGCGCACGTTCCGAACGGCGCATAAGGCCCTGACACCTTAGGTACCTACATCTATAAATCCCAACCAACTGCCCCATTCCCGATGATGCCACGATGTCAGCATGCCTTAGGTTGCTTTGAAAGGGATGAAATTTGACTGGAGCCCATGTGTCTGTCTCGTCTGTTTGGCATTTCCAAAAAATGACTTTTTTGACTTTCTCGACCCTGATTCAGCTCAGGTACCGACGCTAGTAAGTGCTCGCTCAATACGATGCCAGCCGTGATAGTTGAAGCCACATATCCACGCCCCCACCACTACTATAGAAGCACCTGCACTCGCTGTGACTGCCCTGGAACTGTGAGAGATGGCCTCTCTCCATCACAACCACAACGTTCTGTTCTGTTTTTTATTCCCATCCGATGCTGAGACACCAGTAGATCCCGCGCGGCAAACAATATCGCCTCATACAAAGCGCCACTCATCCCTGTTGCAAAGAGCAGTCTCAGTGCCGTGGCAGAAACCTTGTCCAATAGTCAACGACTTTCCGGTAGGTCTACAGCCAATATATAGGTACCTATGCAGGTACTCAAACAGAACACCCTGCATGCTGCTGCTTTACTTCAAGTCTTCAATCGGGCGTCATGCTAAGTCATCAGTAGGAGCAAAGCCCCATTCGTCGGTTTATGCGAGGCTGTTGCTTGAGATATAAGTTGAATTTTATGTATATGCTCGCGTGTTGTGTCGTCATCTTCTCAGGAGGTATCGGGGAGATCCATTACAACCGCAGCTGCAGCCGTAGTCTCGTCGACCTTTGCGCTCCGACCTGAAGCCAACCAGGGAAAGGCTGGTTAGCAACAAGATGGCGGCCAACCGCTCTGTCAACGGCGTCATGGACGGTGTCTCAATCTCTAATACCACCGACTCTGGCAGCCAAACATTCTATGACAAGCTCGGCGGGGTGCCGACTGTGCTGCTACAGAACATTGACCTACTCATTCTCGAGATTCGCATAGTGTCCACGGCCCTCGCCATCATTTACATCGGCTGCCACGCTGCCCTTCGCCGTCCTCCGTCTGCTGCGGCCCCCCAGAAGAGAGGTCGGGACAAGAAGGGCAGCGACGACGATGAGGACCGAGATGATGCTTTCGTCCAGGGTATGCTACCATCGGATATTATCCTAATTCCCATTTTGGCCGGCATCGTTCTCATCGGACTGTACTACCTTATCAACTGGCTCGAGGACCCAGACATTCTCAACAAGATCCTTAAAGTCTACTTCTCCGTCATGTCGCTCGCCTCTCTTGGTAAACTGCTCGCCGATGGGCTACACGTCCTGACCACATTTGTCTTCCCCACCGTCTGGACCACGTCAAATGGTCGCGTGTACCACATTGATGGGAAGAAGCAACAGCAATGGTACAGTCACGAGGGCTCAACCGGGACAGTTCAGCTTCGGGACGATGGGAAGCGATCTCCTCTGCCTGGTCGCTTGTCTAGTCTCCAGCTATCGGCACGCATGAACACCTTACTGTGGGGGTTTCGCCATTTGCTCACTGAGGAATGGACCGTTCGATTCGCCATCCATGGCATCATGAACGAGAAAGTCAAGGCCAGCTTCAACGATATCCTCGGCATCGTCCTCGCCGTCGGCGCAAATGTCGTGTACCACACCCTGCCTTCCAACTTCATTTCCAACCTTATGGGATACGCCTTTTCGTACTTTGGCATCATCGTTATGTCGCCCACTACGTTCGGAATAGGCAGCGGTGTGCTGTTCGGGCTCTTCTTCTACGATATTGTCATGGTCTTCTACACACCGTACATGGTGACAGTAGCCACCAAGATTGACGCTCCAATAAAGCTCGTCTTCGAGGGCCCGACACGCGCTAGTATGCTCGGTCTTGGCGATATCGTTGTTCCTGGCATGTTCATCGCGTTGTGTCTACGGTTCGACCTATATATGTACTACCACCGGCAACGAAAACTTCAGCCCGTTGAACTCAGCTCTTCCAACGAGAATTCGACGAAGGCCGAAACGCGACGCATGATCATCAAACCAGACTATGTGAACCCGCAAGGACAATGGGGAGATCGGTTCTGGGGCACATCGTTGCTCAACATATTCTCACCGGATGCCACGCCAAGACTCAAGGCCTCGGCATTCCCGAAACCGTATTTCTATGCTGCGATGTTTGGCTATCTGATTGCCATGGTCGTCACACTCGTGATGCTACTGGCCTTCAAGCACGCGCAACCTGCGCTGCTGTACCTCGTGCCGGGGGTCGTGGCGGCCGTGTGGGTAACGGGTGCGATCAGAGGCGAAGTCAAAGATATGTGGGTGTATACCGAAGACGGCTCGCTAGATATGAAAGACGTGCTCGTGGAAGTCGACAGAGATGGAAGAGTCGTGAAGACTATCGAGCCCGAGAAGAAGGAGAATGATGGGGAGGGTAACAAGAATGAGGCAGCCGAAGATAAGAAGGGAAGACCGGCTGAAAAAAGTACTGGCACGGCGGCAGATGAAGTGGCCGGGGACAAGCACACAGTGAAACCCAAGTCTTACCCGGTGTTCCTTCTTAGTATCGAGGCACCCATTCCTGGTAAGGAGACGAAAGTATAGACGGCAGGCTGCCTATCATCACTGAACAATCGCATCGGCATGATCGACAAACCGAATGGTCTTTACGTGACAACCTGAATAATATTGGTTGTGATTTGATGATGAAAAACCCAATGTTTTGGACAAGCCGCAATCCATTGAGACACATCATGTTTTAATTGCCTTACCAGGCTGGACATGGTAGATGCCATTCTGAAAGTGTCACTGCTCAAGTCCAGCGCTACTTTGGCGAGACAAGTAGACGTAAAATCATTCTGAAAGATAGACCGCAGAGTATCTTTGCCATGACTAACAGAATGCGGTGGTCCAATATAACAAAGGCAATGTTAATTGGAGAATACAAGAGGATACGTATAGGACCCGTTGTGAGCAGATAAACTTTGTGATAGATGAACTAAATAAGAGTGCGATTTGCTAGCTCAAATTCAGCGTTAAAAAAGTTTGTCACGATGTCCGGGTACACTGCCATTGCGAGGTGTAACTTGTGGCTGGACAACCGGACCACGGATAGAGTACAGAGGATATAGTCTGCGTATAGGTTCGGCTTGGAACAAAATCAAACGACTAGCTTGGTATCAGGGACACGTAAATCGTTTCATCAATCTTGACTTATGCGTTGTCACTGAATGGCCATGTACCTGGGCTGTGTCGTCAAGGCGGACAGGTTCAGATGAGCAAATCCACCATAGTGGTCCGTGCCCTCATAGGAGTTGATTCCATGGTTCATAAACATGAGTCACTACAACCGCAACCTTCTCAACAGTATCTACAAATCATATGACATCTACGATAAGCCTGTTGTATAAGTATCAACTTACACTATTCTTATATACAGAAGTCTTTCTGGGTTGACGCCGATGATGCAAGTGCGGGCGATAGGGTCAAATGGTCCGTGCACTATCGTCATCTGGGTAGGTATCGTGATCGTCAGTCTGGGACGATAGCTCGAATGAATGCTCAGGTCTCCAGGATGCATGATTCTGAACTATATTGAAACGTGTATAGCAGACATGAACTTCAATCAGAGTCACATTACGATCATATGCTCAATACTCACAGAGTGACATGACCCCATGGCTATGATACACCATCCCCGGAAGCATGTGGCTGAGGCGGCCAGATCATCAAGAAGCGCTCAAATCTCTCTAATAAGCAGAGCAGTCTCGTAACCATCACAGTGTGGCCTTGATAATGTCATTGGTATACACCCGGAGTTACATCAATCGACTCACAGGTTAAGGCCGTTAGAATTACGAGGTGATTGAGCATCTCAAACGTGTAAAACTAGGCGAATGAGTGGACGGTCACTCCAGCATTACGTATTTTATACTCGGAGCCATTCTTTCGTGTATGTGGGAGCGATCAGGTAAGGGAAGCGACTAGGCATCTTATTGTATTCAAATCATGAGCACGATTGTCGGTAGCTGCACACTGAATTCGATAGCGCGTTGCGCTGCCCTTCACCTTTCTCCGACTTGAAGCCTCAAACAGATTTAAGGTTGCTCTACACCCGAGCTCTTCCCACAAATCCTCATCACACCTACCATCTTGACAAAAACCGCACATATCACTTGATCCCTTTGAGCAGAGATTTGCCCGTGTACCTCACATTCGTTTAACATTCCCTCGACGCCTACCCTTACACTTCTTTTTACTATCATCTATCTCATCGTTGACATCGGTCAGCAATTCTCGCGTAACAACATTGACCTGTACCTTGGTGCAGCAACAGCCAGAGCCCTGAAGCGCATCCACCTCCCAGAGGGCGTTGTATCCACCCGCTGAGACGGTCTCAACCCGAACGTAACAGTTCTTGTCTATCTATTGTCATGTTTCCATCTCAGTTACAGTATTCCACCAGCAGCATGTCGGCGGCCCAACAGGAGGCTTTAGAGGCCGAGTACGCCTCTCTCTTAGCGGATATGCCACAAGACATGCTGTCCTTTCATCTCCTTCAAGGCGCTCCTCAGCTATCCGAGCCTACTTCAGTTACAAACTGGCACCCGACTCCCAATAGCGGCGCAGAAGCTGCTGCGGATCTCGTCATTGGAGAAGAAGAGGAGGGTGGTCTCAGCAAGGAAGAGCTTCGAGATCTTTTCGGTGACGCTGAGTTTGATCCTGAAGTTTCTGAGCCATTAGGCACCAGTGATATGACCGCTACGCCCCATACTGCCATTCTCAGCAATAAGAATGGAACGAAATCTCGAGGCACAGAGCTACGAACCATCGAGTATCGACAACCACCTGAGAGTCATGCCGAGAGTACTGTTACGGCAGACGACGAAAAGAGCATCGATAACACCAGCCACTTCAAGACAAATTACGGCGACCCAGCTGATGATCTAAAGCACTGCAACATAACTCCTCCAAAGTCAGGTCGAACCAGCCTCGGAGCTGAACAACAGGAGCCTGTTCCAGCTCAACCTATACCGGTTCCCCAGGCCCCCAGAATTGCTGCACCCTTAGCCTCAGAGAGAAGTGGAAGCGAGTCACCGGAGCTTGTCCTAGCGAAGCAGACTCGCCGTCAACGCGTTAAGCGCCAGACGGTCCCACGTCCGCCACCGTCTGGAGTTGAGAAACCTAAGAAACGCCGCCGCCGAGAAGGAATCCTTCGTGCTCGTGACATGGTTCCAGTTATGGACTATCAGCCGAGACCACAAATGCCGCTAAACACCTATTTTCATCCACGGTTGCAACCTCAGCTTCCAAACGGCCCTGTACCAAATGCACGGCCGATACACCAACCTCTGACTCCATATCCGGGCCCATTGCCTGCTACCATGAGTCCTGTTTCGCTCGGGGCTGGATCTCAGCCATCGTCCACACCACAGGCTGGACATCATTGGTAACTGCTGTCCCGACAGTTGCGGCAGCTTATTCCTCACCAGACAGAGCATGGTTACGAATTACGACACTGGCGGCGCATCAGAGCCTGAAGTATGAAGCACAACAGAGACAACAGCAAATACCACCACAAGCTCAAGCGGCTGTAGGTCAGCCTCTTAATAGTTAGTCGCCAGGGACAGCCTGTATATGCCTTTCCTTATGACCGAGTTGCCATATCGGAATAGGACGGATTGTAATGCGGCCCTGCAGAGTGCCATACAGCCTGATTTTCAGCAACGGCCAATGGACGACTGCCCAAATGGGGAGTATGCATCAGCAGCCGCAGCAGTCTGTCACTCATGGGCACAATGGAGCCCAACATGCGTCGTATGCTCCTCAATGAGCACTGCAGAGGGCATCTCGGCAACAAAGTGCCATACTGCCACCGTGGGTCCCCATTTCGGAGGACGCGACACCTCTTGGGTATGGTGATGGGAGGTATGGTGCTGGGTATGGTGCTGAATACCTATTGTGCTGGGTATTGTGCTGGGTATATTGCTTTATCATAGGACGAGCCAGCAGGATACTGGAACCGGAACATGCAATAATACTGACTGGACGGTCATGTAGTTACCGTGGTACATCTATCTCAAGGCAAAAAGTTAAGAGATGTACCAGAAGGCACGGATGAATAATAAGAAGAGATTGGTTCGGCGCGGAGTGGTATGGCATTGGTTGCTGCCCTCTTCGTGTTCAGGTGCATTGGATTACGCTTGATGATTCAATGTTCTTAGGGCACTATGCTATCTTAGGTACCTACATGTAGTTCGTGCGGATCGACCCTGGGAGGTACCCGGTATCAGGTAAGGTACATCGTTCGGCATTCTTCACACGTCATCGCCTCCATGGGTGTCTTCCAGGCGTGCGGGACCAGCTGAACATCCTAGGTAATTGATTAAGACGGACCTTTGCCAACGCTTTACAGTCAGATTCGACCACGAAAAATCGTCGCATTAACCTTTCTCGCCTCTTGCGTACTCGGGAGTCGACCTCGCTCCGATCTCATTGCATGCTTAATTTGCGATCTAATCTACCTACCCAAGGTACCACCTACATAGGGATCACCACTGCACATGTGGCAACTGTTTAGTGTACTTGCCGCAGTGATCACGCACTTATAGTGAGATCACACACCTACATGTACTGTACAGTATGTTTTAGGTACCTAAATTTAGAACTTTGAGGGTACCTTCGGTATGGTACCCACTAACAACCGGGCATGAAACGGGAGCAACCTGGTGTGATATAACACCCGCTTCTTTCAACGTCTCAGGTGCGCATCGAGTCGATCTCACGGGTGACAGACTGCAGTGCAGGTGAGCATGTACGCGAGCCTCTCTCTCCAGCCTGACTCTCCCTTTTTCACCCTCCTATAATACGCCCATATCGATACATGTCGCACATCCACAATGGCTTCTACCAACCCTGTGCAGCTTTTACAGTACATCGTAGACACCCGGAAACTATGGCCGTCCGCCAACAAGTCGGCCGATCTTGCTACGGCGGTAAGCTTCGCATGCCTTCTCCGCCTCGGCAACAAGATCATTCTCACCTCGGGATGGTGACTAATGTAATGCACATAAATATTAGGCTTCCCGGGCCTTCGCACTCCTCACAGACGACGAGCGCAAGGGCGTCGCCAGGTACTACTTTGTTTCCGACGCCAAAATGGCGCTGGCATCACATCTACTCAAGCACTGGGTTGTGAGCAAATACGCTCAAGTACCCTGGCGCTTGACAACGCTCACGCGGGACTCGAATAAGAAGCCGATCTTTGTCGACGGGAATGGGAAGCAACCCGTCGTCTTCAACGTTTCGCATCAGGCCGGCCTCGTGACCCTTGTCGCCGTCGCGAACTACGAGGGCGCGCAGATCGGTACGGACATCGTGTGCACGAGCGAGCGGACCAAGAGGGACTGGCAGGTGATCCAGCACGAAGGGTGGCCCAAGTTCGTCGACATGCACGCTGATGTCTTCGGCCGGACAGAGGCAGCGTATCTGAAGACCGGCTTAGCGACACATCACAGATTCCCCGTGCTTGGGACGGAGAGTCAACACAGGGATTACAAGCTGAGGGCGTTCTACACGCTTTGGTGTCTACGGGAGGCCTATGTTAAGATGACGGGTGAGGCGCTGCTTGCCGAGTGGTTGGGTGATCTGATCTTCCGTGGCTTCGAACCGCCTGAGCCTACGCAGGCGTTCCAGCAGAGCGTCAATGACGATGAGACTACGATGGTGACGCGACATGACGTGGTTTTTAAAGGTTCTCCGGTAGAGGATGCGAACATCTGTTTGAGGGCGCTGGGCTCAGACTATATGACTTGTACGGCGGTGCGGACTCCGGGTAAAGAGGAAGACGCGCTGGGTTGGGAGTTGGGACCCTATGAGTTTCTGGATATCGAGACTATATTGGATGATGGCGAAGCTGCATCTTGAGATGTGACGTCTTGAACGTTGTCGTGTCGTGATCTTTAGCTTACTCTCTTTTGAATCGCAAGGAGCTACCTACATTTACATTGCAGCAGCAGTCGAGGGTCTTGTGCCTGAATGCCTCTGCAGCTCAGCATCACACTCGTACCAAACTCCCGCTTCTCGTCATGATATTAATCTGATTGTCTGTGAAGTTTCTTACTGCCGGACTATAAGCACTAGCCAAGCATCGCGTACACTAAAGTACTTTCGATATATTGGTCATTTAGGAAGGGTTCATTCTATATAATAAACTCCGATTGCTACTATCTTGAGACCCTATGTTGGCTCGGCCGTCAGCTTACTAACATACTGGGGATGAACATGGCTGCGCAGCGAACACGAATACAACGAAGCTCGTATGTGCTGACGGCGCGAGCAAAGTTCCCGTTGGTAGTGAAACCACCAACGGACCCTCCAATCGCATGCAAATCACCATCAATCGACAGCCATTGAAAGAGGTATGTGCCTACACGGTGGATCAGATATCATTCGTCTGCACATTGAGGACTATATGGAGCTTCGACTGCGTAGCGGATAGAATTTGTCAGTGCTGGCATAAACACAATACACAATATATTTGGATGTGAGAAGGGATAGGACAAGAGACCGACACTACCGATGACTCCTTGGCATTTAGCAAAACCATTCGATCGACCATGTGGTGCCTTTGCCCCGGCTATTCCGGCCAGCGCCCAGCCAGATCCAGGTTGTGGAACACTGATACTGCACACCTTGGAGGTGAGGATTTCGTGACTCAACCTTGTGCCCGCAGTAATGGCGTCCTAAGGATGGAAGGTTCCGTGTCATCGGTAAGGGCACAGCTGTGACTCGCAGCGACGGTCATTCCATCATTTCGGAATTATTAGATTGGAAGTATGCTAAAGCATAAAAAGTACCGTATAGAGAGCTGAGACTTTTTCTTTGTACGAATCGGTATACACGTGAAGCGTTTCTGCTGTGGTTATATCATCGTGTTTCAGAGTAAGACGAGGCTACCTATCACATGGTGATGTGTGCTAGGCACTTGAGAGGCCTGGAGGGAAACGGGTGATCTGTACATGTAATCTGTATATGTAGACTAGGTGAGATTAGGTACCTAGTACGAATGAGTCAGCGCTCCATCGGAATAGAGATGCGAACCCCAAATCATTAGATTCCAAGTGCCTCAGCTCTTCAAGATCACGATGGGATGAGCACATACGTACAACTCACACAGTCACGGTGGTTAAGTATGAGGTAGGTAGGTATGTAATACCGGAGTAATGGGATACCTATTGCCCTAGGTAATCCGTACCGCCGAGACAGTTGCAGGCTACAAGACAACGTGGCATCCACATGGGCGGCCCTGACAGAGGTAACTTCCAACGTTTGGAAACAAGAGAAGCCGACTCGAATGATATGAGGTACCTGAGCGATCGAGGCAATCACCGCAAACAAATCATCGAAGGCAGTACAGTAGGTAGCGAGGTAGGTCGAATAGGTTGTGTACATGTACCTACATGGTAGTGGGGCGACAATGATATTCCAGACGCGGGCTTACTACTGTCGATCAGCACTGGACTGCGTCTAGTACCGTTCAAAAGCGCTGCTAATCCTGCGGGTGTGTTGACTGGCGATGTTCTGGGTGGTGGTGGTGATGGTTGGCTGGAGCTGAACCTGAGCTGGACTGCCGTCGCTTTTCTTCGCTGTGGCCGCTTCGCCTTTGGGGGGGTTACCTGCCCGACCATTCTCGAACTTCAACGTCCTTCGGTAACATCTGAGAGGGAAGAGGAACAGCACGGAATTAGTATTCCTCCCCCTGCTGACGAATACTCGATACTCAATACTCGATGGTCGACAATCACATTCACATCCACACACCCAGCGATCGTCTTATTCCTCCTCTCTAAGTCACATTGGCTACTGGCCTACTCCGTCGTTCGTCCGAAAACTTGCGACTTTTGCATGCGACCGTGCTTGCTTGCGACAATTGCGACGTACCGGCACCTTCGAAAATCGCCTTGGACAAGCGGAAGTCGAATCAACAATACCTAATAATAACAACAACAACAAAACGGCTGTACGACACCAGCAGACGACGGCTTTTCATTGTGCTATCGGCCGGGTATCGACGCTGGCCCCGACACATCCCGAGCTGAACATCCGGGAGGACCCCCCTCATCAGCAGCGTCCGATTTCTTTGTGGCCTGCTTGAGGACAAGAGACGACGGCTCGAGAGAAGGACATTGGTAGCTGTTGGACCAAGACAATCTTTCGTCATAATTCATCCCCGCCATCTCCACCACCCGTTCGCCTAACTACCGCCGCTATCGTCTTTGCCCCGGCTCCTTGAGATTTACGTACCTTATGGATTGTCGCTGCTACATGTTCAGCTCATTCTCCTCATTTCGCCTTGTTTGGATCGTGGCGAGCCGCATTGTGTCTTAGGTACCTCCTCTCTCTATTACTCCCGAGCCGAGCGACTTCACGTGCACCCATCCACCTGCGAGTAATTTTGTGCTGATAGTCGGATAATGCTGCACCGTGCAGTCTGATTCCTGTCTTCTACCAAACCCTCATCGGCTGCGTCCCTCTCCGGAGGCCCTTGTCCCTCCATTTATCCGGATCTGAGCTGCCCTGTATTGCACTGTTCGTATCCCAGGTCATCGAAATTTAGAGACTCACTCTCTGTCATTACCAACTTAGAGAATGTCGGAAGCAGGAGAGAGGTGAGCATTTGGTATTTCCATGTTCGACATTTACTTCTGGGTGAAACAAACACCGACAGCTGCGTGTCTTAACTCTGAGTTGCTGCGCAACGGCTACTTTCTTTAATCATCTGGCGCATCTCTTCACCTTGCACGTCCTGCCCACCCTCATTCGCGTTCGAGCTCGGCGCCGACTTCTCCTCTCCCTGCCTTCGCGGCTGATGTCTCAGATGGAGGGAGCTTCGCGCCTGTCATCATGTCATTATCAACACATTTTGAGTGTCGTGATGGGGCGCTAAGGCTAATGAAATTCCTAGCACCCATAAGCGAAACAAGTCGTCGGCCCTGTCGCTGCTCCGTCGCAAAGACAAGGACCACCGCCCAGCTGATGACGATGCCCTCTCCGAGGACGGCTCACACGCTTCATACGCCTCCCGCCCGACCATGTCCACCTCGCCGCCGACTATTCCCGCCTCCCACCCTAGCTCGCTGAAGGCGCCGAGGATGTCCATCAGCAGGGTCGCCTCGCGCGAGCCCAGCGCCACCCACTCCAACCCCGGCGCGCCGTTGACTCCCTCCCGCTCCAACACCATGTCCGCCGACAAAGGCACGTCGCTCGAGCAGTCCGTCCGCAAGTTCAGAATCGTTGAGGCCCTGCGGAGCGGTAACACGGCCGGCATATCCAAGGCGATCCGCGAGACCTCGGAATCCGGCCCACGCGCCAGCACCTCCTCTTACACTGCTTCTACAAACCCGGCCCCACTCGACGACACCACCGTGCTGCATCTGGCCATCCAGTGCGCTGAGTACGACGTCGTCGAGTACGTCCTCTCCAACGGTGCCAACTACATCGACATCAATGCCCGCGACAAGGATGGTAACGTGCCCCTGCACATCGCGGCCACCCAAGGCCGCAGCAACATCGTGCGGCTCCTGATGGAGCAGAAGGAGATAAACGACGCCGTCTCTAACAACCAGGGCAAGCTTCCCATCGACGTGGCCAGGAACCCGGACATCTTTCAGCAGCTACAGCTCGCCCGAACCCTATTTGTGCAGGACAAAGTGAAACAGGTCCAAGACCTGGTCCGGAGCGGCGACTACGAGACGCTTGGCCGAGTGCTGGAGGAGCCCCGAGTCAAGACGGTTCTCGACATCAACAGCATCGAGCTGCCCTGCGACCTGATCACCGTCCAGACTGGCGGAACCCTGTTGCACGAAGCCGCCCGCAAGCGAGACTCGAAGCTCATTCAGGCCCTTTTGCTCCACGGCGCCGATCCGTTTCAGCGTGACCGCAAGGGCAAGCTCCCCCAGCATGTCACCAGCGACGACACTACCAAGGCCATGCTCAAGCGGTCGCCTGCCGCTGTGGCTGCTCAGCGGGGCATTCAGGAAAAGGCTGTGCTTGGCCATGCCACGTCACAAGCAGGTCCCGCTGCCGCACCGGGCGAGTCCGTCGCCGCCAGAGAGCCTCAGATGAAGGGCTACCTCAAGAAATGGACCAACTACCGTAAGGGATACCAGCTGCGATGGTTTGTCCTAGAGAACGGTGTGCTCAGCTACTACAAGCACCAGGACGATGCCGAGAATGCGTGCCGGGGCGCTATTAGTATGCGCATCGCACGACTCTATATGAGCCCCGAGGAGAAGACCAAGTTCGAAATCATCGGCAAATCATCCGTCAAGTACACGCTGAAGGCCAACCACGAGGTGGAGGCTAAACGTTGGTTCTGGGCTCTAAATAATGCGATACAGTGGATGAAGGACCAAGCGAAGCAGGATGAGAAACAAAAGGCTCAGAGCGCTGAGATGCTGCGACAGGCCCGAGACAATCTCGGAAAGCCTAGTGACGCTTCGACGCCTGACCTGCAGAGCGAGGTTGCCAGTAATGCCGGCGAAAGACGCACCAGCATGAACCTTACTCGCCTGCCATCGGCCAGGAAGACGATTTCGCGCGGCGCCGTTTCTCGAGCGAGCACCACCGGCAGCATCGACGACGAGTTCGTCGACCCGGTCAACGGCGACTCTAAAGCACCAGGTAACGGCGGTCATGTCATTCCTGCTGACGTCGACGAGGACGACGAAGACGACGAGTTTGTAGATACGTCAAGCCGTGCTGAAGCCCCGGGCGCAACAAAAGATGCTTTCAACATAACAGCCCAGTCCGCACGACTCCAGCTCGACACTTTGGCCCAGGTTAGCGCGGCATTGCAGGCAGAAGCGAACCGCAATCCTAGCATGTCATTGGTAGACCCGAAAGCCGCACAAGCCTTGGCCACGTACGACTCTGCGATCAAGAGTTTAAAGGGCCTTATGGGGGATCTTCTGCGCATTTCCAAAGACCGGGATGCTCATTGGCAGTATCGACTTGACCAAGAAGTGGAAATGCGGCGTATGTGGGAAGACAGCATGGCCAAGGTTGCCGCTGAACAGGAAGTCCTGGAAGCGAGAGTAGGGCAAGCTGAGATGAAGCGCAAAATTGCCAAGCGCGCCCTTCGAGAAGTGATTGAGGATGCCCGTCCGCAGAGCAGTGCTGCCAGCGTTCCCGTGTCGCAAGGTCAAAGCCCGGGCCATGATGGAAGCCAGGGCGAAAGCCAAACTTCGCCAGCTGTGGTATCTCGTAAGGCCACAACGCTATCCAAGGCACTGGATCTCTCTGAGGACTCTGAATCCGAGCAGGAGGAGTTCTTCGACGCTGTGGACGCTGGAGAGGTGGATGTAGAACCGATGCCACCCTCAGAACCAGTGGCAACCGGCACTGCCCAGCAGGATGTTGTAGTTTCGGGTCTAGACATCAGCAGCTCTTTCAAGGGTTATGAGAATGGCATTCGGACGAGGCTCAAGTTGGATGAAGATAATCGACCCAAAGTTGGTCTCTGGGTAAGTTTCCAGCGTTACAGCGCCCCCGGACAGAACGGGACTAATTATTTTGCCTACCACAGGGTATACTAAAATCCATGATCGGCAAAGATATGACAAAGATGACACTCCCAGTATCATTCAACGAGCCCACCTCTCTTTTATATCGGACCGGCGAGGACATGGAGTACGCTGATCTGCTCGATCTTGCTGCTGATCGTGCGGACTCGATTGAACGGCTACTCTACGTAGCTGCATTTGCGGCCAGCGAATTCGCATCGACCATTGGTCGTGTTGCCAAGCCATTTAATCCTCTGCTCGGCGAGACCTTCGAATACGCCCGGGAGGACAAAGGATATCGCTTCTTCATAGAACAAGTAAGCCATCACCCGCCCGTTGGCGCATCGTACGCCGAATCTGCCAAATGGACGTACTGGGGTGAGGCCAAGGTCGACTCGAGATTTATGGGCAAGTCTTTTGACATCTATCACTTGGGTACCTGGTTCTTGAGGCTGCGTCCTACGGCCGGCGGCAAAGAGGATTTCTACACGTGGAAGAAGCCTAAGTCACAAGTGGTGGGTATCATCACGGGCAATCCCGTTGTGGATAACTACGGTCTAGTAGAGATCAAGAACTGGACGACAGGCGAGGTGGCACTTCTGGACTTCAAGCAGCGGGGGTGGAAAGCATCGAGTGCGTACCAACTCTCTGGGAAAATCTTGGACGCGTCTGGACGCCCGAGAATGAGCATTGGCGGACGGTGGAACTCGAAGATCTACGCTCGCCTAACGCCAGGCTTCGAGGCGCAGGTTGAAGAGCCGACGGACAATAGGGGCAGCATCTCGGATCCAAGCAGAGCCTTTGTCATCTGGGAAGCGCATGAGAGACCCAGGGGTATTCCGTTCAACCTCACACCGTTTGTGCTTACGTTCAATCACATCGACGACAACCTGCGCAAGTGGATTGCGCCGACGGACTCGAGGTTACGGCCTGATCAACGCGCGATGGAAGATGGAGAGTACGACTTCGCCGCGTCAGAGAAGAATAGACTCGAGGAGGCGCAGCGAGCCAGGAGAAAGGTTCGGGCTCAAACCGGCGAAGAGTTTCAGCCCGCGTGGTTCAGCAAGTCGAGGTGCGAAGTGACAGGAGAAGAGTACTGGAAGTATACTGGACGGTATTGGCAACAGCGAGAGAGGTTTGGAAATGGAGATGCCACGGCGTGGGATGGACTGGAACCTATTTACAACGATGGGGAATAAGAGTCGCTGTTCTCGCCCACGGATTTCAGCATCCTATCTCCTGTCTGTGGCGAGGTGACGCTCTGCTTCGCTGGCGTGTCGCATGCTCGAGACTGGATACGAAGAGGAATCGCTCAAGGGTCACAAGCAAAAGAGGTCGGGCAGATAAAAGATTATTGTATATTCACTGCCTAAGTCGATAGACGTAGACAGATGTCTTTAACCGCCTCCTTAAAACGCAGGACGTGCCATTACGTTTCCGGCACGCCCATGTCACTTGCAGCATACGTAGAAGAAGGAGGACGTCGAAAACAAATGAAAGAAGCACTACTCTGCATTTTCCCGACTTGGGCATGTGAAAACGATGTCACCGATGATCCCGTACTCTCCTCGCACAGAATGTCATGTGCTTTGACGAGGTTGCAGTTCTGGACATGAACGATCTCCGTTTGGTTTGCCGATCCAGAGGCCCACCTACAGAGTATGGCGCGACGTCTCTCTCCAGTGCCGGCCGGCAGACCCAGCATACGAGGTCATGCGCGTGAAAAGGAACTCATGCCACGATGTTCGATCTATCTTCGCGCCGTACGTAGCGTGGGAGGTACATAAACCGATCCAATTTACCTTTGGGAGGCATTACTACTTAAAGAATACACGCCTTTTCCACTCTACCAGAAGGCGCAATGACATACCCAAGCATACTAGTACATATACCTGATGGAAATACAAATCCCACGTGCACATACATGTCAGCGGGCAATCATATGCGATCAGCAACTTTGAGTACATGTAGAGGTGCATGTAGACAATGCAGACATATAACCTGCAATGCCAACTTGTTGGATGAAGTTTGTCGATGGTCAAGTTGCACCAGACATACGAGTCGGTACGTAATACTACCTATCTCTTTATGCCGTACACGGTGTTTGTTGTACCTTAGGTACCAGTTGACATGCCGTGCCCACTGCTGCCATGCGCCGAGCCTCGGTAAAAATTCCCAGCTGGCATTTTGGATCGGAACCCCTGATCGGCCCGCGCTCGACGTCAATGGGTCTGAGTCTGACTTTGGATGGACGCGACGAGCTGGTCTTCGATTTTACTCTTCTTCAACTTCCACCGGGTACATGCTACATCGAACTCTATTTCTTATATCGCGCATTCATGACTCGGTGTTTCAGCTGTGCTCGGTGTAATCAAGACTTTTCTTGGTTGACGCTTGGCGTTGCCCGCTCTGTGTAGGTAGACCTTCATCGCAAGACTGTCGGCTGAGTTCGGGAGATAGGTTGGTCATCGAACGAGACGACAGGCGACCCAGCTACGTCTCGCTTCGTTCTGAGATTGGGATGAAGGGGAGAGAGCACCCGCATCGCGACCTGGACTGCCACACTCGTCGGGTATCGGGTAGCGAGTACTATTGGTGCCGCGTGGCCTGTTGTCATCATCCACATTAACAAGCTGGCGAAAGCGAGGTCGGGCAGTATCGTAATAGCACAGACAAGTTCCTTTTAATCGCAGTCTCGCGGCCGGGATAGTCACGGTGAATCTGCCTATTATGGCTGAGACGAACCCTGGCGGCCGTCCGACGCTCGTCAAGGAGCCGCCTCTCGACGAATCTAAAGCCCCCATCGAGAACGCGCTCGAGCTTACGGAGCTGAGTATCATCGGTCCTGTGAGTTTCAATCCAGTTTACATGCCAGAGATCAAATTTCGGGGGTACAAGCACAAGGGAGAATGAGACGGTGAGGGTACAATGGGAAGGATATCATGCGATGGCCAAGGACAAAATCGGGAACGACACAGTCACTAATCAGCCTAACCTCTAGGACCTTTTCACGAATACACGTGAGCTTTGGCATCCGCCTGGCGCGAGAGGATTGTTCGGAGGCTGCGTCATCGCGCAGACGCTTGCTGTATGTCCGCCCATTTGATCACGTACCGTGGCTTGAATCACAACCCGTATCTCAATCGAATGCCAGCCTTCTCGATTCAGCTAGGGAGCAGGTGGATAATCGCCCAAACGAGCTCAAAAGCAGTGCTTCTCTGGTTCAGGAGGTATCACGGCTTGCATTCATAACACGGGAACTGACTTTCGCTTCCAGGCAGCGCAGCGAACAGTACCAACGGAATTCACCGTACATTCTTATCACTGCTTCTTCGTACTAGCCGGCGACTCCAGTGTCCCCATCATCTACCATGTTGAGCGCGTGCGCGAAGGTCGCTCATTCTGCACACGAACTGTACAAGCGCGGCAACGGGGACACGCCATTTTCACAGTCACATGCAGCTTCGCGAAGAACGGCAGCGGAGGCGCGGTGACTGTTCAGCACGCCAGCCCCATGCCGGTTGGGGTGCCAGTGCCGCCCGATGACTTCGAAGAGCCGCGACTCGACGGTGCGACTCGACAACCGTTTGAGCACTTTCGATGTCCGAGGGTAGAAGATGTAGACGAGCCGCCCCAGAAGAGGAAGATATGGCAATGGGTGCGAGCTACGGGGAAGATCAGCCAGGAGGGTGGGCACCAGGCACACCTATCCGCGCTTGCCTACATGAGCGATTCGTATTTTATCGGGACTGTTTCCCGCATTCATCACCTATGGCGGTTTCCGTTCCACCCGAAAGAGCTGAAGCATCTCGAGCCTGAGGTGAGAGCACATTTTGAGAAGCTGAATGACGTTCCGGGCAATGGAGGTATAGAAGCGTTGAAGGACAGGCCGAGACTGGGCATGATGGTTAGTCTGGATCATTCGATCTACTTTCATAATCCGCTACAGATCCGCGCCGATGAGTGGATGTTCACGGAGATGGAGAGTCATTGGGCTGGCGATGGACGGGGCGTCGTCATGCAGAAGATTTTTAATAGAGAGGGGACGCTGCTGGCTACTGCTATCCAGGAGGTAAGCTTTATACCCCCCTCCTGTTCTGCGGTGGTGTCAATGTTTATGCGTCTGCGTGTGAGTGCATACACTGACTTGATTCAGGGCGTTGTGCGATTGAGACAGGGTAAAGAGACTCCAGATAGGAGCGCAAAGAAAGCGAAATTGTAAGGTTACGAGAATCAGCTTAGAGTATAGAAGGGCGTAGCTTAGAGAAACATGAGATATAGAGCATAACGGGGAGATGACTGGCGTACTGCGTTCCTTGGAGTTGCCGTTGTGAAGAGATGCTCGCGATCTTGATGAGCATCGCAGATCTTAAATGTCGACTTCAGCAGCCTTGTTCCGGCTTGTTCATGTGGCCAATGCTATATATCGAGTCATTTCAGTCTGCTCTGGCCTACTTGACTATACATGTCTATTATATACTGTGATGCGTGCTTAAGCTCTCGGGGCAACAATGTGTATTTCGAGTTGAAGGAGCCATCCATAGCGTTCCACCTCGAAGTGCCAAAGCATTCCAACTGGGGTTTCCTCCCCGCCTATTCGGACTCTACAGCGATATCCACGCTATCCTGTAGTCGCAAGAAACCTACACGCGTCGCAGTACTGACTTGCATGGATGGCGAACTTGCTAAGTCCGACAAATCCAATGTTTCAGCCCTCATGTGGAGTCTCAGGTGGTTCAAATCCTTCGACATCTGGCGGGACTTTTGTTTTCCCAGTTCAGCATCACCGATGCCCGAGGGCACCTCGGAGCCGGCGAAATGATCGCGGAGTTGTGGGTGCTATCGACGGCTAGCAAGAGTCCTTGAACCCTTTTCTTCCGTCATGCCTCTACAGTTTACAGACTACATGCCATGTTTTATAGTATCTGCACGGACTACTAAACACGTCAAACCAGCCTTTCGTACCTCAAGGCATGGTGCCCTGATTAGCAAAAAATGACTTGATAGGCACCGCTAGGTCTTGATCGGGAAAGGAACATCTGTTTTGGCCTGGAATTATAAGGGATATATGTATACTGTCCGACGTAGGGCTGGTAATAGTATCATACCAGATTATATTATACTGTTTCGTGCCGGTACCAAACTGCACCTTATTTTACCGTGCCGGCACTATAAAATATTCAATTATTCCGGCTCCGATTACGTAATTATTACGTAATTTGGTTTACGTTATAGACTAAAATTTTTAATTTTCCTATAGCCTTCGTAGCCCTTAAAGCCCTATTACTACTTAATTTATCGCCGTCTTTGCTATTATAGCCATTAAAACAGCCTTAATTGCTTCAGTCTCGTTATTTGTTATATTATTTATCGTTTTTTTCTCTATTTTTTATATCGTACAGTGATTTATATATATAAAAACGCATATAGTAGCCACCGCAGCCTTTATACTAGCCTTCGATTTATTATAGATAAAGTTTATAGCCGAAAACGCCCTTTTTAACGGTACCGAGTTCGCCAAAACGCTTTAAAGTCGAAAACCGATAACTTTTAACAGAATATATATATTTAAAGCTTTTATTTATAAGATTTTCGGATTTTTAATGTTGTTTATTTTTTTAGGGGTAAACTAGGCACTTTAATAAAACCTAAATTTAACAAAATCGCGCCGTATTTAGGCTTTAATATTTAGGGCAATTTAACTTTTTAGCTAGTCCACCATTATGTTATAAATATTAAAGTATAAATAGACGCCTAAAAAGCGGTGATTTAAAGTATATGCCACTTAGTTAATAACGGTAGTTTGTAAGGCCTGTTTGGCATTTAATTTGGTTATCGCGTAGCCCAAATTATATTCCAAAAATCGACCTTTTGTAAATAAATTATACCAAGCCTTTTTAATTTTTTACTAACGATAAATAACGTAGCCTATATGTAACTTATTTGCTTTTAATAATGTAATAGCTTTAGTTAAAAGCTGTAAAAGCTTTATAAATAACTTTAACTACACCTAAAAAACGCTATCGTTAACGAGGTCGTATACTTTTTATAGTAATTTTAGTGCGTCGGATTTAAGGCGGTTAATTATTACGTTATAAGATGTGTTAAACTTAATAAAGGCGCTCCGGTTATCCTTTAAAAAGCGGATATAACGGTATTAAGACCTTTATTTAGTGCTAATAAATAGTAAAAGGGCCTTATGTTTGCCGTATTCCTTTTTTTACGCTATACGAAAACGTGCGTATTATAACTTTAACCCCTTAAAACTATTAACAATATTAGAAGCCTTAGAAATAAGGCTTTTTTAAAGGTTATTTTCGAATAGGTTTTTAATTAGTAAATTTAGCCTATAAGAGTCGTAAAAGATCTCTTAAATGTGACTAAAGTTAGGATCTTTAACGAGGGCTATGTGAGTAGCCTTTATGGTACTAGTTACAGGTGACAATGGGCCAGCGGTGCTGGCAGGGACTGCCCTGTAAGGTATATAGGTCACCACAGGTGCTACAGCCACTAAACTTAGCATTCTGACATCTCTTTTAAGGGGTCTGGCTTAGTAGTATAGTGACCTACTACCAAATCGTCATTATGCTAAGCTTAAAGGACCTAGGTTCGACCCCAGGACCTGGCAAAAGCCTGGAGGCTTTTCCAGATGTTTCTATAGCCGTGCACATGTGACTAGGAGAGCCCTACCTTGCAGTTGGTCCCTGCAGCGCGGTAAGTATGCCCCAGCACGCACCTACCCTAAGACACCTACCCTGATCCCTAGTCTACGTCGACGGCGCACCTTCTGGAGGGGGGCTGAATGTGCTGAGATTACGGGACGAACTCAGGGCTAAATAGGGGGGTAGTTACAGGTGACAATGGGCCAGCGGTGCTGGCAGGGACTGCCCTGTAAGGTATATAGGTCACCACAGGTGCTACAGCCACTAAGCTTAGCATTCTGACATCTCTTTTGAGGGGTCTGGCTTAGTGGTATGGTGACCTACTACCAAATCGTCATTGTACTGCAAGTATTAGTGATAAAAGCCTTGATTTTTTTTAGCCCCTAAGAGTTACCGACGAAGTTTAATAGGCTTTTTTTGAGTATTTTAACGTGCTTTTTAGCAATTAAAAAGACGTCTCTAAGGTCGATATTGTCCTAAAAATAGGTGTAGCGATTAAGTAATTAAATTGATATATTTAATATTTTATCGGCAGCGTTATTATTAGATACGTTAAAAATAACGGAAAAAAAGTCCGTTAGCTGTATTTTTTTAACGATAATAGCCCGATATTGCTTATATATCGCTAAGAAGTAACGATTTAATATAGCGTGCCTTTTAGGTAGGATATAGTATATATTTAGCTGCTTTATTACAGCTTTCATTTTTAGAGGCTTCTAGATACTGTGTTTTAGGCTTTCCGTAATGGTAGTAAGGGTAAAAGCACGATTAATAGCTATTTTTTGCTTTATAAAGTAACGATAGTGCATATTAACTTTAAGTAATAACGCTGTAGGTGATGTTTTGAAAGCGGCTATTTGCTGGTTTTATACAGTTTTATAACGTTTATAACGTTTTAGGTAACGATTTAATATACCCGTAGCCTTTATAATTATTATATAATAGTAGTTACACTTTATGTAATAAGGTGGCTAAGGCTTAAAATAAATGCGTAGTTTATTATTTCGTGGTTTTCTTATAGTAATTGTAAGGTAATAGTAGTGATGCGACGGAATAAAGGGGCTGATAAAAGTAGGTAAATAATGCTAATACTTTTAGGTCGAACAACGAGAAAGCTACTAAGACTTTAATTAAATAAAGTAAAAAGGTAATCACTAGATGCGCAATTAATTGAAAATAACGAATATCGCATTTATTTAATGTTAGGTGTTGTGGTTAAAGCGTGGTGGTTGAAAAGGTTGGGTATTAAACCGTTTGATGCCTAACTTTGTATGGGGTTGCATGATACCGGCATTTTATGATTGGTGCCGGCATTTTACCAGCCCTAGTTGGGCTGCGGTGATGAGAGTAGCTTTGACGGTAGGAGTAGAAGCATTCCCCTTTCGATTCTAGTGCTTGAATGGTCAATAACAACCCTAGGCAAAGGCCTAAATAGCGCTGAGCAAGTCGCAGAGTCATACCGTCGCAGTCGCTTTCGCTCGCAGGCCGAGACGCATGTTCGGTCCTTCACATAACACCGGCCGCGATTCGCAAGTTGCTGATATCCACTAGAAGTGTGTTGTGCGATCATGAGTAATGTGTATCCTCTATTAATGCTTAATTGGTCAGAGCTAGTAACGTTTGCTATATCTACATTGGCCTCGGTTTTTCCGCGTATTTAATCGGTAGTGAGTGATATGGCGTTCGTCGTAATACTCGCAGTCGTAGCGAGGGTTAATCATGATAATTGCGCCCTTCATAGCAAGCATAATGCTAAAAGAGAGTGGGCAGACGAATGTACTTGATTATTCCTGTGTGACGGATCGAGCATAACTCGATGTGCAACTCGGTGCCGCATTGCTAATGCAGTCCGTAAACTCCGCATATCATTCATCTGACAGAACCGCACCCGCGCCGGCTTACTGCGACCCAGCAGCCTGCCTAGCTCGGGTCTATGTAGAGGATGCGCCGCCCGTTGGCATTGAATGAAGTATATGAATGTACTTTCCGGTCACTATGGCCCCCTAGCTTAGCCCTTGATGAATAATTGGGAATCCTGTGGATTCCATTAAGCAACGAGTCTGGATATGTAGGTACAGCCTGACCCCAAGCAGAGCCCAAGACATCCTGTACTTGATCGATGCGATGTTGCGCCTTGCTGGCTCGCTGGCTGGTCCCAGTAACTCAAACGCCAGCTATTACAGAAGGCCCGGCGAGATTTGAACTTGTATGCTTGATATAAGATGAGGCTATCGGTCTCTGCCCTCCATCTTGACCCTGCTTTTATGACACCTGTTCCGTGACCGTCACTGCAAGCTACAACCTTGTAAAAACAGTAGCGGTATACTTGCTTTCAATTCCATTTTTCGAGAGACGCTTATTAGGCCTATGCTACTCTGATATCAACATATTCGTGAAACCAGCACAATACCGTAGATCTGGACCAAACCGCCTTCCTCATCTCGTTTGTGCAGACGGACATCTCATACACAACACGCCAACGAGCAGACAGTATCATATCAACGCATCAAAGCTCCTCGCGAGGGGCTTACTATAATACAGTACCCTGCTCGCACTGATCTTGCAATCGTTGAACCTGGAAGCTACCACAATCGACCTTGTCAGCCACGACGAGTCTTTGGCCCACACCACTCGGACATAAAGCATCCCACCGACCCAAAGCTGCAGATTCGGACTCTATCTTCGCCCTACCCATGCTTGGAGCGAGCAAAAAGTTGCCGGGCCTAAAATAATAAGAGGAGCACATCACATAATCGTCACTGTATGATGCATGGAATCATTATTAATCCTTTGAGAGTACCGCCCTGTATTCACTGTTTTCCTCGACTTGCCTCCGTTTTCTCGGCCGAGCAATTGTGACCTTACAGTTCGTCGGAAGAAAAGAAGAGTTCTTTTTTAGAAATCGACGACAGCTTCAGCATCACTCGGAGACATTCCCCGATATCCAACCCACGACCTACATTTACATACGTATAAGTCAATTGCCCAAAATGGAAAGCGGCATACCAACGCCACCCATAGAAGACACGATGAAGGTTTCGACGACACAGATCCTTTCGCGCAGAAGTACAGGGTCGAACACAAAGTCCGTGAAGCCGATACACCGTGGAACGAAGCGATCAGCTACATCACATCATGCTCACTCTCCTGTACACGATCACTCACCTACATCTCCGAATGCTGGAATAGATAGCAGACATAAGAGGGTATGGAAAGCATGTGAGCGGTGTAGGATGAAGAAGACCAAGGTATGTACTGTCGACCACGTAGTCGTATAGTATTGTCTAACGCAGGATCCAGTGTGACGGAGAGTTCCCTTGCAAGAGATGTAAGGACGATGGCCTAGTGTGCACAGCTGGGACCCGGAAAAAGACAGAGTATAAACAACTACCGAGAGGGTAAGGCGAAATCTGAACCCACAGGGAGTAATGATTGCTTCTGACACTTCCCTAGCTACGCCGAAGTGCTTGAAAATACGCAGTTTGCCTTGATAGCTACTGTGCATAAGCTTTACGCCATGGTCAGAAATGGACAGTCGTGGGATTTGGGCGAGCCAGACCTGAATGACAGAGGTCAACCTGTCATACATAACATCGCGACGAAGCTTGGATGCATACGACCGAACGCCGACGCCGACTTGCCGCCGCATTCGATATTCCCTGAGGACGAAGCCGGACTAGCAAAGCTGGCAGCGGAGTTAGAAGCTCAACAGAAGGGTATCAAAAGTGAAACGCCGATGATGGAGACTATCAACTGCGACACCGAAACGAGTTGCACGCGCACTGAACGCGCAAGTTCATCGGAGTTGGACCATTCAGACTTCGAACAGGACTACAGGAAGGCTTTCCCTAGTGGACAGCAGAATCTGCAAACATTGTCGCCGCAGAGTTTTACGTCTTCATATAACGAATTTGAGCCGGGCTCGATACCAAGCGATGTCGATCCCTCGCCGAGTCTATTCGCCGTGCAGTCGCCCACCGTACCCACAACCTATCCCACATGGCAAATGAGCAGACCGGCGCCAGTACAAGTGCAGCCCCAATACATGTCGCAGATGGACATGAACATGGCAGAAATAATGCTTAGCCAAGGGATTGTGGAGTCAGAATTCGGCACGATCAAGCCACATATGATCAACGTTCCCAACCCCGAGGTCATGTTGGGCGTCGGTGATCCCATGATATACTCCGGCTATGGGAATATGGACTCCTTGAGATGATGGCCTGGGTGTGGGTTGAAACGAGAACGAGAAGTACGCCGCGATGCGAATGGTTCCACCGCATATGTGTACGATTACAGCACATACCGTCGTCATGGTACTCGAACACCATCCCGTGAACTATTAATGATTTTTAGAATGAGGCATGGCGTTTGGACACAATGGGACCCTGGGCCATCGTTTTGGGATAGAGAAAGGTCCACAAGCCTGGGAGGCTAATAGCATGTGGCGTATCTAAAGTCCTTTGAAGGAATGTGTGGTTGGCGCATCATACATTGTATTGCATTTCCGGGTCAGTCCTCGGCTTCGGCTCACACCTGATGCAAGGAGACAGCGAAGAGCCACGCTGATGCACGTTGTATTGGTTGAGTAATAACAGTTAATTACTGGGCGCGAGTAATCCGCCACAGCCAACCTACAAGGGAACTTGTCTATGATTTTGGTGAACTGTGTTCCCTGACTTTAATACGATACAGTACCTACCTTTCCCAAGAGTAAGTATTATTTGGAATAGGCCATGTGCCGCACTCATGATCGAATTCGGCCGCAAAGTTGCTATTCCCATTAGCCACCCGTCAATGCATTAATGATGCATGGAAGCGTTGCAACGAAGAATGCTAGGACATTGGTATCTGTCTCGCCCGAAGGCTGTAGCTTGAACGCATCAGGTAAACGTCGAAATCATGAGCAGGAAGGCCATGGGGATCTATCTCCCCATGCCTGGCTTGGGTACAGCGGGCGGCCTCACACAGAACCCCACGAATGATCTGATAACCCCTCGAACCAGATATCTCAAATAGGCAATCTGCTGTAACCAGGAATGGTCATCTAACCAGCGGTGTTTTTTTGTTTTTTTGGGAGCTGACGAAGAAAAGCCGGTTGTTCGTGAACCTTGCATTGATTATGTTACATTTGGCTCGCAAGATTCCTACGAGATTTGACTCTGTATGTGTGAGGAGATTTAAACAGAGCAACGGTACAAGCAAGGGATCGACAGTAACAACTGTTCTGTTGGCGTGTTCACGGATGATCTTGGACTTCTGGATGCTACATGCCAAAAGCACATTGCAGCTGTTGCAACTCGATATGCACCAACTACGAGTACTATGCGTGGGAGCCGAGCCACAATGCATTCATCATTGTCCTCGTCATTAATACCTATAGGTAGTCTTGACAGCCCCGTAATGTGCAATTCAAGACCGCATAGACAGTGACGGTATTTTCCATCTAAGCCTTGGGCTAGTCCACGCGTCAGCAAAAGTCCTGTTTTTTGTGCGGTTGTGCTACGCCTTGTTGACCGGGGCGTTAAGCTTTCTGGTAGACAGTCGCAGCGATATACATGTTGTTGCCCCACGTTGGGCGGCCAAGAATGCAAAAAGCGAAAGTACGAGGGTGTGAGTGTGACATCGAATAACCTAAGGGACAAGATCCTACAGTAACATGATTCATATGCCTCCATCATATCACATACCTGCCGATGCGCAAACAGTAATGTAAGAGAACGACTGAATTAGAAAGAGATCGCAGATGCTCGCAGCGGTGAAAGTTAGGAGCAATGGTGTTCGTAGAAGAGCCACACACACTACCTTCGGTTAGATACTACAGTACGGAATACAGAGTATACACGTACACGACGGAAATGCGCGGTACTTCCCTACCTAGGAAGACTACCATCGTTGTTGTTCTTGTTGTTGTCGTTGTTTCTTACACGCGTACCATGTCTTGATACGATCCGGTCCGTGGGAGTGCATACATGCTGCACACCACACCAGGTGGAAGAGGCACAGGCTCACAGCCTTCTTATTGTTTTGTGTCACTGCATCTTGTCACCTCGCCGATTGGGATGGCGAGGGTGGATGATTGGGGGCCTAGGTACTTGCATAACTCCTTTCCCTGTGCAGAGGCTGTGTTCATTATTCAATCTACCTGTCGAGCTGTCAGACATCGCCTGTAGATTGCGTTGGGGCCCGATCGAAACAGCGGAATTCGAGCGGATGGTCCGCAGGACAAAACAATCCCGCCGGAGTTTACCATCTTCCGATTTGCCGACTCGGCCCATGGTCTCTCCCTTGATGCATCAAGCAGAGATCGAGGTCCTTCGTCCACGGAGTCGGGTTTGTCACAGTGGCCATCGCCCAAAGTCCCATTTCTACCGGTATCTCGACCCACGCGAGCCACGGCTTTCCACGATGCAGCACATCTCCCTTGCGGATTTCTGCCGGGATTGTGCGTTAGGACAACGGGAAGTCGGGCGGAGGGCCTAATGAGTGATCTGCCCGCAGCTGTCAACTGTCATACTGACTGGTGTTGTGAGTATTGCCCAGTACCCCAACGTCAACCCCGGTATGATCAAGAATCAAGAAAGACGGCGGCTGTCAGAGGGCTGTTTCCCACTGAGTAGGTGCCTATCCTGCATTGTCTTACTGCATTTATCATCGGCGGGGTAATTGGGTCCGTGTGGTTCTGGTAGCAGTGCCGCGGAATCCCGCCCATGCGGTGATTCGGAACTTGCTCCCTCTCGAAACTGAATCGGGTGCAGTGGTGGCCAGTCAGAATATTGTTAGCTGTTGGACTCGGATACACTGAACAATCATTGGTCTGCCCGGGCCGCGACGAGAAGACGAGAAGACGAGAAAAGTGAGTTGTTCTAATGAAAACACAACTTGCATAAATCAATAAAATCAAACAGTAACAAGTAGTGGACGTGCACGGATAGGGTATCATTCGGGTTGTTCACCCATCCAGCACTTCAGGGTATCAATCATATCCATGGCCTGAGAAAAATAGTCGACATGCATACGCCGCGGGTTTCTATCCTTTGAGTGAGTCCGGGGAGGTCTAAATGGCAATCCACCTCGCCCGACATTGACACTCGGCCATTGGCGTTGTAGCACGATTACCTACCGTACCCCGTCCAATGATCGCTTACTGATCGCCAGTAAAGGACCGCCATTGTGGCCATGGTGAATTCACAGAGTAGAGTGCGGGGAGTGCTGCTCCTGAGATACTTTCTTTCTGAAGGTGTGCTGCGCGTGTAACCTTCACCGCAGAATCTCTGGTCATCTTCGCTAGATATGCTCTTCAACATGGGGATCGCAGCCCCCGCCTAAGCCCTACGGTGCAACATGCCCGCTCAAGGCTGTGTTGGCCCACGGAGTCCTACCCAACAAGCCGCACAGGGAGGGCAGTAAGGCAACGAAGAAGGTTGCGCAGAGTTCTGCAAAATCAATCGCCCAGCTCCGCCGTGTGAACGCATAATGCTTTATGGATTGACATGGTCCTTGGACCAAGTCAGCCATGCTGCTACTTTGTAGCCTCAACATGGCCCTGGAGTCTTTATAGATCACCAGTGCTCTAGGAATGCGACATCCGAGCTGCTCACGGACTTTTGACCAGGGTGCGCCATGCAGCTTTTGTAGGAGTACTAGGAGTGCACTGTTTTTACTATGACACCTTTCTCTTTACATAGGTAGTGGTTTCATACAATGATTTGTCTTTAGGTTATTCGCCGGCAACATGCATGTGTCAGTGTACATGAAGTAGTCGAGAACCGTGTGCCTAGCCACAGTTGCCGCGTCAAGTAATGCGAGCGTAACGTTTCGCTATTGTCAATCTCTTCTTCATCATATACCAATAGAGCCAAAAGATGTCAACATGAACGAAATCCCGCGCGAGTAAGCTTCATACGGAATCTGGATTTTTTTCGAAAGTTTTCCATATTAGTGAGCGTTATGTATGATGAGAAAACGTTGCGCCAGTTTGGATATGTAGCGAGAACATGCTACCGGAGTTTCAATATCAATGCCCGCCTAAGTATCAAATATAACATCAAGTTTTCTTCGCGTCATTCTTTCAGACGATTGCTATAAGCCCGTTAGTAAGTTGAAGACATTTTCTGTACTCGTGCTAAAGCTTTCCCCCCTATTGTATATCTACATGCATCGATCTTATTAGTCATAGAAACCTAAGATCTCCCCAATGATAGACTTGAAAATTCCATCAGGGTCGAACTTTTCACGCACGGATTTGAAGCGTGATAAATGATCTGGATCCAGATTCTTCGTGGCGTTGCCGAATACCTCGCGCGTATTCTTTGTCCAATGCGGCCGAGCAGGAAACTCGTCAATTAAGGACGTGGCAAGATTGATATCTACACACTTGTCAGGCCACGGAAGTTGGTAAAAGAGGAAACAAGTGTCATAATGCACACAATCACTTACAGAATTGTTCATTGTACCGCTTTCCATTGCCGGTCAAGGGGTGAAAGGTAGGAAAATCAAACATGATTGCCCCTTTTGACCAGTCTGCTCCGTCGGATGTGTTGTATGTGACTTGCCCGAGGAAGTCATAATATGGCTTGCCGAACTTGATGTTAATACCACTTCGATATGTTGCAGCCACTATGAGGTACATATGTTAGCAATGACACAGATATGGCGTTATTGCAAGTATGTAAACGTAATAATGACTGAACCGTGAGTATTTAACATATGGGCAAAATAGTATGACAACCCAAGAGCAACTTACTTGTCCGTCCAGCGCTGGCTTCGGCATCGAACGCCTTTCGAACCCTCTGCAGAACTTGATTAGCAATCGTAACGGGGAATCCGAGCTCAAGCGTATATCCGTGGAGGCCTTGTTCCCACTCTGGCTTTTGGTCAGGGTAAAGACCGCCGATAAGGACATCATAGTTCCACCCGTACACCGGCCATGTCAGAATATCTGACCAGGTTGTCTTCTCTTTGAAATTTGGTGCAGACCACAGCGCGAAGGCGGTGGTCTCGAAGAACCAGTTTGACGAAGCCAGATATTTGCCGCTTTCAAGCGTTGTTTTGGCCACGCCAGCCTCGAAGTCTGATATAGAAAAGGTATTTTGGAAACCTTGTTGGTCGCTCAGCTCCGATGGCACCTCATCGTAGTATCGCCAGTGGAACTTCCTGTTATATGGCCACCACTAAAGGAGAGAAGCAATGTGTCAGCGTCAATAGGGGTACTTGACCAGATAGTCGAGCCAATTACCCAGAAGTTTGCAGTAGCATAAGGAGCGATGAGACCGTAGATGTCGCCGTTCAGAACTTCGTCTTCATCCAATCTACGAAAGACTTAGCGGTGGTTGGGATCGGTATCAGGCACTGGACTCACATCTCTTGCTTTGCATAGACCTTGAAGTCGGGATAGATCTTGAAAGTCATTCTGGCAATTGGACCAAGCAGCCCAAGCGACGTCGAGGCAGCAAGCCAATCGTCATCATTGTTGTCTCGGTGAATTGTCACAATGTCGCCATCTCCGTTGATAATGTCGATAGACATGACACCGGCAGCAACCATCGAGTCTTCTCGGATTGACGAACGGTGCCCACCCATCGCGACGGCGCCTGCGAGAGTAATGTTCCAATTGACGAGCGTGTAGCCCATGGAGGCATTATTGTCATGCAGATATTCTGCGAGCTGCAGAAATGTCACGCCAGCTTCGATGTCGACTGTGCCGGACTCGGCCCCTTCTCCGAGCACGAGGTTCGAAATGCCGTTTACGTTTTCGGTGCGGAGGACGATGGTGTCAGGGTCATCAGAGCACATTGTGTCATACCTCAACTTCTGTCAGCCACAAGAATATTCGCGCATCGCCGCTACAGTATTGGACCAGGCCACGATACTCACCACATGTGTCCCTTTCCAGAAGCTCTGATCGGTGTGCCATCGGCAGCAGCTTGTTTCACGACCGCTACCATATCATCAACGCTGGTCGCATTATGTACTTGGGCTACATCTCGACACGCTGGGAATCCATCTCCGTCGAAAGTGTTGTACGGGTCTGCCCATACCAGTGCAGCAGCTGCAAATATGGCAGTAATGACTTGGCAGGAGATCATGTTGTCAACCCAGGCCACACCTTTTTGAGCTGTGAAAGCAAACTCTCCTGCATGGAGATGAATGGATCCGGCGGTGGTTTCTTCTCTTATAGTCTCTCCATTCCAGCATACGAGGGCATGAAGATCCATTTCACAACTGCCTCTCCTAGGTCTGGTCTTCCAACACTGGAACACTGATGTCACTGGGTCACACGTAACACCTACCACTCGGAGTCGGAGTGTCAGGTCAGCGGTGCAAATTCACAAGTTTTTCGGTATCGGGCACTGTCATGCACACCCCAGGCCTGCAAAAATCCTGTGCCAATACAAGACAACATGACATCTACTGGTGTCCGCTAAGATCATCCACTACATGGTATGTTTGGAGGCAGTTCCTTAAGGTCGCCGACAACATCGTCTTCGTCGGATCTGCATGTGATGCATACCACAGCTGGCTCTTCTCAGGCCTGTACAATCACGAGGATCAACACCGACGTTGCAATGTTAGGTAAGAAATAATGGCTCATGGTCTGTAACGACACAAGCTACATTGAAGGAGGTAGGAGCCAAGACTCTTCACTCCAGGAATGGGATGCCGAGGCGGCCTTGGCAACGGCAAAGATGAGGGGATTCCAGGTTCTGTTGGGTACGCTGCACCTGCCCATGCGCTTTTAAGCATGGTTTTGAGTCTGGGGTAATTGATGGTAAATACAGCGAGCTGATTAAACTCGCATCGTCACCTAGAAAAGGAATGCAAGCAGACACCTGAACCTAACGCTCAACAGTCTCGATATGGTAAGTATAATGATTCTGATTGGAAAATATTTCGATGAAGGTAGAAGGAGATATTATCAGCACGTCGAATCCACGGAAAGCACAGTTCATCGCCAGATCATCTGACTACACGTCCAAGGAGAGACCGGCTACAACTTTGGTCTTGTGCATTTGCCGAGGTACACATTAAGAGGGGCAGTCTGTCTGAATGTTTATTTCATGGGAGTACCTTGCAAATTGTCACTTTGAATCTCCAAACTGTCTCATTCCGGTGTTGGCTTTCATGCTTTTTGGCATTACCTCGCCGGCTCGCCCATCAGTAGATGGTAGGAGCTGATTTCGCACAGCTGAAGAGCTTCAGATATTGTTGCGGCATTGGTTCGACAGTGGCGTGGGATGCTTGCTAAAGAGAGAATAATCTAGTACGGTAACATATTTCAAAAGCATCTTTAGTTTCGTGCAAACGAGCCGGGTCGCATTGGAAGAAGTTTCATTCTCGGGTTATAAGCCAAACCTCTGTCTCTCCAATAGCGCAGCATTCGACCTTCGACCTTCAGTCTGAGGATTGGCTTTAGCTGGTCTAACCTCTCTTCCTCCATGTTTCGTATAATCACCTCACAGATCTTTTATCTAGATGTCTTGCTGGTTTCGAGGTATTCCATACGAAAGAGCCTACAGGTAAGGAATACCCGCTGGGATGTTGCGAAACGTGTATCATGTGCCACGCGACGGGGTTCCAGTCTATAAACCACATGAAGTCAATCGCGCGTCATCGCTCAGCACCCCATACTAAGGCCTACGCACTTACTGCAGTGACAAACAACGGATCATTCTAGTGATATTTATGACTCTTACTCCTAAGTTCTGGGGTAGGGCGGTGATATCTTTGTCCGCGGACATTAGTATCGTGGAACCATAGTATGGCGCTTACGGCTCGTTGGAGTCTGGGCACCGCGTACAAGCGCGTCGGGTGAGGGGCTGCAAGCCGGCATGCAAGATGGGGCGTATAACGTTCGCAAGATTAGATTTAGAACGTTGGTGGCCACGTTGAAGACCAAGGAGGACTACATGGATATTTGGTTTCGAGGCAACGGCCTTTCATGAAGAGAAGTATGGCGGCGTGGTAAGGTATACCGAGAGGGTTTATGCGGACGATTTTATAGGTAGGTATGTAATGAAAAGTTACATGGAAATAGAGAAGAACTTGCAGTGCTTCTAAGATTGTGGTCGGGAAGCAATCTCTGTAATTGAAAGGAACGCGGATTAAGGGTTCAGGCTATGTATGTGGAGAATATAGATGTCAGTTTCACATTTCAAACCAATCAGCTCAAGCTCGCCCGCTTGGCTCAGTGGTAGAGCGTATCACTAGTAATGATAAGGTCGTCAGTTCAATTCTGGCAGTGGGCATTACGTTTTGCTTGTTTGTTACCATCGTCTTTCTTTCGTTGAACTCAGGTATTAGATCAAAGAACGTCGAAGCTGCGAAACTTGAATTACATGGACCTGCTCTCACAAAAGGCGCTGCGCAGCCTTGATATCGGAACAATTGTTGAGATTTTTGTGTCCTAGTAGATTGAACGAACGGAATGCGTTTACGGATGTACCTTATAATTAGACGTGGGAAAAACACAATACTAACAATATGCAGCACACTGGAATTGCTAGCCGCCACCGATCTCGTTACTGGGGCTGAGTAGCGTTTCGTCAATGAGCTCAGGTCTTTTGCCTCGATACCTCTCTTGGGTGACGATGCGGTAGAAATCTCTATCTATCGCGGAGGGCAGGCAGATGGACAAACGTGCGAAACGGTTACGCTATGTACAGGGAAGAAGATATTTCATCATACATGTGCGGTGCGTTCGGGCAGCTCGGTTGGTTGGAGGTGGCACAAACTCCGTACAAGCATGGCAAATGTGGCTAGTACATCGCCAAAAGTCTTCCTTCCAGACAGGTGACGTTTTCTTGTTGAAGGAAGTTTCAAGCTACCTCCTTAACGCACATACGATACTTCGACCTCGGCCCCGGCGTTGTGAGTAGGGCGACATAACGCAATGATTGACATGCACCCACGGATCGGCGGACGGTACATAATTGTCATGATCTGCATGTATGTGGCCGACCAATTGGACCTTGAAATAGATGAATAGACTTGACATCTGCTATTCGCATACCAATTTGCCCATTACGATGCCTTTTTAGATCATCATTCTAGGTACTAAGCCGCGGTTATACACTATCCGAGCCTTAGAGATCATCTTCCTTCACCGTTGTAGAATCCTTGTTCGGCGCCGTATTGCCGCTGGATGACCGTTTCCTGTTCTTCTCCATGTTCTGGGCATGAATCGCCTTGGGGTGCTGCGTGCCAGTAATATCGAGGAATATACATTTGACTGTATGGATGAGGGTATGCCTGCCTTCAAAGACCGGATATAACCCGACGGCTCCAAGCGAGCCGAAAATCCAAATAATTCCGACCGTGACCCAGCCCGTGAAGAAAGGTTTTGAAAACACGTACGACGAGCCGTATAATGGAAACGGCCAGAGGATCAAGAATGCCAGTGTGAGTATGACAGTGGTCCATTTCGAGATCTGGCCGGCGCGTAGCAGTTTCTTTTGTTCAACGTCAAGCTCGCCGATTGTTTCTACGTGACCTCCTGCGGTATGTTCAAGGTCGACTCCCGCGGCGTTGGCGCCATCATGATCGTCTGCTTTCCGAATCGAAGCCATCGACTTCCAGTCATATTTATCCTTATAGTTTCTTTGTAAGCTTTAGGGTCATTGTATGACATAGAATAATCGAGCTTACCAAACCAAAGAGCAACGTGAATATGGGAACGAGAGCAACCGGAGATAGCAAGGCTACAACTACTCGAACTGTCAATAGATGTAGAGCACGAGGCTTGAGTCGACTTACCGTTGCCGGCCAGCATAGGATTGTTCGAACCGGTACAACCGACATCCAGGACGCCACATTCCTTAGAAGCCGTGACAAGCCAGGCGATGAGCGCAAATGCGAGACCAAGTGGTGGCGAAAGTGCAGCAGCCCATTTGTTCTGCCCTGACCAGACTAGAGTCAGGGTGGCAGGCACAACGGCCGAGGATATGATGACACCCATCAATAAATAGAGATATCCCATCGAGATACCCGCATAATATAGACCCACAGAGAATGTCGAGATAAAGAGTGCATAAACGCAAACGATGACATGCGACATGTAAATCAAACGTTTGTCGCTGGCATCCGGCTTGAAATATGTACGGTACAGATCGTACGTGAAGATGGAGGACACGGCGATCAGCTCGGAAGATGTTGCAGAGGTGACCGCAAGAAAGACGAGCAACAATGTCGCGACGGCGCCGCCTTTGCCGAGAAGTGCGACAGCCGCGTACGGCAACACCAGGCCTGCTGAAACATCATCGGCAGACATTCGATTCGGGTATGTCGGGAAAGCAGGTGTGTTCTCCAATGCTAAGGCGGATAGACCCATGGTCGTCGCTGTCAGCCAGGGTATAGCGAACCAACTCAGTCCTCCCAGGATATAACCAGGCAGCGCATGCACCGGCGAGGCGGCAATGGCCTTGTTATAGTAGCCATTGTCTAGGAAAACGGTACCAAAGTTACCGACAATGTTGATCACGAAGAATATGACTCCTTCGGTGGATCCTGTGATGCGAAAGTCAACATATGATCATAAAGATGAGACATCGTTTCAGATAGAGTAAGGACCAGGGAACGGATAGACGAATGCAGCACATGACGAGCTGTCGCTTTCCTGACTGGCGCCGCATTTGAGATGAAGGAAGTGCAGCGGGCGACTTACGCATCGTCAGATAGCTACCACGAGCATTGCCTTCAACTGGGTGTCGCGTTGAAGCATCGACTAACCGATCGTAGACAGCTGAAGGGGACCCGAGTGTCTCGGACGTTGCATACGCCGTCAAGGCAAACGTGATAATAATGATCAGGAGAATAAAAGTGTGGATCCAGTCCGTAAGAATTGTAGCTTTGAGACCACCGACCATCGTATAAGCAACGACACCGACAGGTAGTAAATAAATTGCTGCGATTTCGTGCATTCCTGTCAGTGCATTGACTGTTGCCGAGCCCCCAACAACAAGCATCAGACTGACGAGGATGTTCGTGACGAGGCCAAAAATCATGAACACGAGATGAGGGATGGTGCCATATCTCGCCCTAATACTGCGATGATGGATTGGCATTAGATCTTGGGCGTACTCTCTTCCGAACTATCATTGTGTACTCACACCTCCAGAAACGTGTGAGCATTGGGCGCACGTCTCTTCAGCTCAATTGCCAGTGTAGCGAAGAGAAGAATTTGAACAGTCGCTCCTGATGCGTACCAGAAGGGCCCTGATACGCCATACTTGTAGCATACGCCGGTGCTCTGAAGCAGTGTAGCTGCCCACGTCCACGAGGAGACAACGGCAGAGCCCACGAGGCCACTCTTGACAGTACGTCCGGCAGTGTTGAACATCTCGGATGTTTGCAGTTCTCGGTTATACCGCTTGAGCACGAATGTCACCAGGATCTGCAGCTTTGTTAGTTACGCTCTCCATAACAGATTTAACAGATCACAGGGTGTGTGCTCTTACCATACCCAAAGCGAATACAGCTCCCAGTCCTAGGACGATACCGTATCCAACTCCCTCCGAAAGTGGAGGGGATACCTGCGTGCTGCTCATGGTGTCGACGCAGTCACAACTGACGTAAGCTTCTAGCAAAGACCGCAGAAACTATGGCAGTTACAGGACGGAAAATCGGTGGATTACTTGGTTCACCGTGGTTGGAAAAGCCTTGGTTCTCAAGAAGACAGATAGATCTATTTCCCGGGACTGGATTGAGCCAGGACACACGTTTTAAGCCGACATCAGAGCACGAGCTAGTGGTCGAAGGAGAGACGGGCAGTTTTCACTCAAAGGGTCGACTCCCCCACCACTACGCATGTGTCCCATCAGTGTAAGACGGTATACGATATGCACAAATGGTCTTGGGTCCTCGGTGATTGGCTACATGCCGTGGTATCTTGCCTTTCGCGGACATTAGTCACGGGCTAAGGACAACAATTTCGCGGGGCGCCAAACTCTACTGCAGCGCGGCGGTCCTGCCAGTGTTGGAGTCGTTGAAGAAGGCTCTCCGGCGCACGGCGTTGAGAAGACAGCGATGCTGAAGCAAACGGACAGTTCCAGCTTCGCAATGGCTTCTATGTAGATGTCTCCTGGTCTGTGGGACCAGAACCACGCACTTGGGTGCGGGCATCGTCGTCGCACCGTTCACGATAAAGTGCTCGATACTATTAGCAAAGAAGCTGCCGCTGCTGCGCCTGAGTAGCATGCAGTCACGTCGCAATCGTCTTGCCCACTAAGTCGGTTGATGTCACCTATCTGTGAGTATAGACTGATAAAGCATGAGAGCAATTCGTGACCGCCGGGAAACATGTAAGCACGCAAGGATATTGGGCCAATGACGATCAAATGTCGTTGTCCTGGCGTAGATAAGCAACGGCTGTGGGAGATGTAGGTTGAGTTTAGCCCAGGCTCTGCCCAGGGTGATAAGACGGATGCAGATAAGGACGCGGCTCCTCGCCTGGTTCGTGACTCCATCTACCTACCTACCTTACCTAACTTAAGACATCACCTCCACTCGCTTGTTATCATGGATTAGACCACCCGACATAGACTCGAGACAGCCTCGACAGCTGCCGAAGCCGACGCCGTTCGGAGTTGGGAAACTGGCTGGGGATCTGCCGTAGCTATTGCTGATTTACGTCATTTTCCAACTCCAGTCGCTCTGGCGTTATGTGGCTGCGATGACAGTATCGGCATGCTGCATCTACTGCCTTAATCACCAGCCAGGGCCCTGAATTACAGGTACTTCTCATGCAGGTGATGACCCATCTTCGGGCCCGGGATATCAATGTACCTAAGCAAAAGTTGCAAGAGCCATGATTCTACCTACCTACATATACCGATTTTCGCAAAGAAGAAACTTTGTTGGGGGGGGGGGGGGGGGGCGGCAGGGGGGGAGACAATCAATATAGACACATATACATCCGTAGTAAGTAGGTACATGTATCCTTCGCATCTGAAAACCCCGTGGCGGGATGCGATGGTGTATCCCTCTAGGCCCATGGGCAGCTGGCATGGGAGCGTGCCCAGCGGGGTCAGGCGGACTAGTTCCGATATCGTCTCGGCGGACATGCTAGGTGAGGTACCGGGCTCTGACCGGGTTGCGTCCGCCCGGAGTCGTTGCGCATTCAATGTATCTATCCATTTGCGTGGTCATCGTGTGGCAGATCGTGTCTTCAAGTTTGCAGATGAACATGACCTGAGGCTACCAGCTAGCGAGTTGACAAAGCTCGCCAATACTCCATTCATACCCGAGTCGCTCAATTCGGCAGCCCACTACCTGCGTTTATCATTCTCCACCCGATTCCCCCGTCGCGTCGTCAGCAAAACATTCGTCCTAGACCTGCACCAAGGCCGTCAGTAGGTATGCTTGCTTTTCTACATACCAGAAAACTCACTGCGATACCTGATGCACTTGCTCTCGAACCCACGCCCCCAACGAAAGGCATTATGCTGTCTTGGTCATATGAAAACACGCAGTAACTCAACAAGAGCCATGATTGCCATTGCCTGTCCATACGGCATGCTCGTGAGCGGAATGTCCTTGTAATGCTGCAAATCGCGACCCATGCCTGTCCCAAATGAAGTGTTCAGAAGTTCGCCATCAGCATCGATGTTATCAACGACACCCTGAATCGCTCTCAACGCCACAGCTTCATATTCCTTTTCAATGTACCTCTTCCTCTGTGCCTTGAGGATACCGAAAGCGAACCCTGCCGTCGCACTCGCCTCCGCGTAGGAACCTTCCTCCTCGGGATGATCTAGAAGTGTGCGCCACAGTCCCGTTGGTGCCTGCAAGTTCTTTAGCGCTTCACACTGTGCCTTCAGCGTGTCGACGAGATGCACGCGGACTGGGTCGTTGGGCGCCAAGTCGAGGAGTTCGACGAAGTCTGGAATCACGATCGTGAGCCACGCGTTGCCCCTTGCCCACCGCGCGTCGGCGAAGTTGTGCCCACCCTCGTGGAATGTCCAGCCGTGGAAAAATAGCCCGCTCTTTGCATCGAACAGATACTTGATGTGTAACAAGAATTGTCGCTTCGCCTCATCGATGTAATGTGGTCGGTTCAGAAGCCTGCCGATCTTGGCGAGCGGCATCACCGTCATCATCAACGTGTCGTCCCAGAGCTGCTGGTCGTTCTCCTCCAGATAGGTGATGTGTTGCATGCCGCCGTATTTTGTCCTTTCTAGGTCGTGATAAGCCCATTCCGCCCAACTATCGAGCCATGGGAGATACGTGATGTTTCCTGTTTTCTCGTAGACATAGGCCAGCGTCAGAAAGACGGACATGGTATTGATGTTCTTCGTGGTCCCGCCTGCTTCGAACCGGCTTCTGAACCAGTCCTCGATGATCTGCAGATACTTCTCATCGCCCGTGAGGTTATAATAGGCCCAGATGCCATTGAGCCCGATGCCATGTGTCCACTCCCAGTCATTCCATCCTTTGGTATCGATGACCCGCCCATCTGCGAGCGTCATGAGAAAGTCTCCTGATTTGTCCTTGATGTTGACCATGCCATCGATCAGGAGTTGAATCTTGGCATGGATATCGCTAGCCTTGAAACCATGAGCTTGTGCAGGCATTTCGGTGGTGGATGGGAAGTCGTCCAGAGAACCGCGCCTTCGAAGAATAGAAGTTGCGGGCTGGGTTATGGGCACAAACAGTCATCAAGTTAACGTTCGTACGGACATGTATGCACGTGAGTAGTCAACCACCGGGTTCCGCCTCCCCGGTTTAAAGGCAACCATGATATCTGGTCTCGAATGCTATATACCGAGTCTACGAGTTCGGCACTCGCAGTGACACAGGCTCCACTGTGGTGGGTTCAAGTTGCTCTCCGCTTCGGCGCAGTTGATAATGGTCTGCTGAGACTTAAGAGCAAGCAATTTCGAGCTCCCCAAGCAATGGGCCGGAGCATACCTCTTGGTAAGCCTTATTGCGACGCAATCCACGGGGAGAGGCTGTTTGTTTGATCATACCTCCCCACCCGCGCACATTTACAGCACATGCGTGAGACCGGCGACTGGCTTCCAAAGACGATGCTAGCAACCGCGGAATGTGAGCAAGGCGGATAACGGCCTCCCTTTGGTGGATAATTAGGAGATCTCCAATATGCCAAGCCTGAGGTTCGGCCGCTCATAGACCGATTCGAACCGCGCCCCAGGTTATTTGGCGGGGGGAAGTTGGGGTGATGGGCTCGATTCAATAGATTGCTGTCCCTTAACCACACGAGATCTGAAGACCGTTGAAGGCAACGGGACCAGAGTTGGAAGGGATTCGGGGCTGAGACTCGAGGCTATTGGACACGCGTTACATTGGCGACTAATCATCCTACTACCTTACATCCGTGGATGAGTCGCTCACCACCCCCGCGCGAATCCCCAACTTTCGCGACGAGGTGGAGATGGGGACCCCAGGCGAGCTAGCTTTCTCCGTCGGTGAGGTGCTCTTGTTCCCACAGCGCTTTCGATAGCCTTTTCTCTCTGATCAAGCACACACAGTAGGCTCGTAGACTCTGACAGCTTGTCTTCACACGTTCTGCAGCGGATTATCTTTTACAATACGTTGCGGCCGTGTATCTGTGACCAAGAATTACATGGTTTGTTCAGTACATTGCGAAGCGTCGTGCTGCTGTCCTGAAGCCTAGAGAGCTCACTTACATAGAAGCAAGATTGTCATTCGATGGCAAGCGGATATGGGGCACGGTAACCCAGCCATGGCATATAGGCATTTGGGAACATGTACACCCGCAACACCTATACCCTTCTTGTAATAGACGACCGAGAGCAAGGATCATGTGAACCCTAGCAAGTCTATAATACATAAGGACTTGCATGACCCATTGTGATGAGCATATGCCTTCGATTCTTATAGGTGTATCCCCCGTCTCCAGATGTACTCTAGATCCTCGTCGTAGTCTTGGACTTCTCATCTGACGGAAATACAAGCAACGATGTCGACAAACGAAAAGCCCGCCGGGCCTGAACATGAGGAGACGATCGGACGAGTCTTCTCTGCAACCGACGATGTCGATCTCAAGGATCACACGAACTACGACAGGGTCGATAAGGAGATCGCGGCCTATGCGTCTCAAGGTCGCATAGTCATCAGTCCGGAGGAGAACACGAGACTGCGGAGAATGATTGACCGCAGAGTCCTTGTCGTCATGATATGCACCTATTTCTTGCAGGCCATCGATAAAGGCACGCTTTCGTTCTCCTCGATCATGGGTCTGCCCAAAGACACAGGGCTGTTGACGCCAAGCGGCCAAGTCAGCCAGTTGTATAGCTGGCTTACGACTTGTATCTATATCGCCATTTTGATTGTCGAGTATCCTCAGGTGTGTCGTCAATATGTTTCCAATTGGGATCGAGTAAGAGTGTGGATGAGCTAACAACGGGTTGACATAGAACTACATCATAGCGCGCGTGCCACTTGGGAAGTACCTTGGTTTCTCCATCTTCGCGTGGGGTGCTGTGCTCGCGAGCCATGCGGCCTGCACCAATTTCGTCGGCCTCGTGACTGTACGCACACTTCTCGGTATCTTTGAATCCGCCTGTCAGCCGGCCTTCGTCGTGCTCTCGGCCATGTGGTATCGCCGCGAGGAGCAAGCCGCCCGCGTCACCTACTGGTACATGATGAACGGCGCACAACAGATCGTCGGCGGACTGCTTGCCTACCTCTTCACTCTCATCACCACGGGACCGCTCAAGTCTTGGCAATGGCTGTTTCTGACGTACGGTATCATCTCGGTCTTCTTCGGCGTCTTTGTCTTCTTTTACATGCCTGACTCGCCCATGCGGGCCAAATGTTTTTCGGAAGAGGATAAGAGGCTGATGGTGGAGCGTGTGCGTGAGAACCAGACGGGCCTGCAGAACCGGACGTTCAAAAAAGAGCAAGTGTACGATGCCTTGACCGACCCGCAGACATGGTGTTATGCCATCATCCAGCTCGCCACCACGCTGCCCACGAGCGGTCTAGGAAGCTTTGCGAACCTGATCATCTCAAAGAACCTGGGTTTCACCAATCTCCAGACGCAACTCCTGGCTATCGTGCTTGGTGCTTACATTATCATCATCCTGCTCGGTTCGGTGTGGATTGTGAAGAAGACGAGCCAAAACGTGTTGGTGGCTCTGGGATTCGTCGTCCCGTAAGTTCTGGCTGCACATTCGAATGTACATTCACTCATGCTCTCGCCGTAGATCCTTCGTTGGCACCATTCTTCTCTTGACGGTACCGAACCATACTTTCTCGCAACACGTTGGACTGCTAATCTCGTATTACATCACGCTGTCCTTCTGGTCGGCACAGACCTTGGGCCTGTCCTTGCTCTCTCGAAATGTCGGTGGCCAGACTAAGAAGTCGGTCGTCGTAGCCATCAACTTTGTGTTTTGGGCTACAGGCAATGCCATAGGTCCCCAGGTCTTCCTCTCGTGGGACGCACCACGGTATCACGTAAGTATTCCGCCTATATCTCCTTCTCTCGAAACAAGCGAGAAACTGATTATGGTGAAGATTGCTTTCATCACGCACCTCGGCTGCTACAGTCTGCTCGTTTTGACACTACTTTGGTTCCGGTGGTATCTCAAGCGGGAGAATAATAAGCGGGAGAAGCTCGCGGCTGAGGGTGTCCAAGCAGCCAAGGATGATAATCTGACACACGCGTTTGAGGATCTTACGGACCGCGAGAATCCCAATTTCCGCTACATCTATTAGAGGCGATCAGGAAGAATCATGAGGGCCTTTGCGATCTGTACAGAGACCATGCTAGTATGCGATGGTGATACAAAGCTTAATTTCTATAATATAGATCGCTAGTTGTAGGTTCCCTTGATTACAGACGCAAGACGTGAAAAATATGGCAGTATGCTTGTGCAGCATACTGTGCACATGACCAACCCACAGGCATGAAGCACAGCAGGAGATACTGGATGGCCAAGTGAGGAACAGTCTGTATTAATTGTACTCTGCCGCTCTATCGAATGGGTACGAGCTCCTGACAGCGCCCCCTATCTGACCCCTTTCGGCAAAATCGTCCATGGCCGAATAACCAGAGGAGGTGACATCGTCACTCTGCGAAGGGAACACTGAGCTCTGCTGTCGACTATTGGGGTAACGCAAGTCACCCTCGGGACCCTGAGCCGGCAAGTTAATGGTCGTTGGTGCTGCCAATCTTCCGTACATGCTAAACGTTTTCGCATTGGCATTGCTTAGTCCCAATAATCCTGCGGTGAGAATAAGGAGCACCAGCAAGATGATGGAACCGACCTGGGTTAAGTTCCCACTGAGGGCAGCGACGATGTAGACGGTCAGCTTAGCGGCAGCCTCTAGGTAGCCATCGATGTGAGTTTTTGTCTGCAACCACGATGATGCGGTGATGGCTTGCAGATCTGATGTTAGACCACGTAAGCACACAACTCGTCCATTGCCTAGGTTGACAAGGTATTCGGTCAGTATGTCGGAGCCGTCAGTATTGGGACCGGGTCTGGGCTGAGGCATCTTGGGGTCTTGTGTACGCTGCTTGATGACCCAAATATTGAGAAGCCGTGAGAACATGAGTGCAAGTAAAGTGGCCACTCCCCACCCTGTCAATTCCGCATAAGCCTCAGTTGCGAACTGACGGAGAAGAGAAAAAGGAATAAGAAATATGGCACGGGAAATGCAACACACATTCGCGAAGGAGCACCATGAACACAAAAGCGGCGATGGTGAAGACGGGGCTGGCAAGATACAAGCATTGCGAAAGCCAGCCGAGACCGGCTTCTTGGTCTTTCCAGATGATGGCCCGCTGTCCGGTGCTATTCCTCTTGCGATTCCTGGTGGAGGAGAAGTAATTGCGCTGAGGCATCCTGCCGACATCGACGACAATCCTCTGGCCGGGCTTGCCGACGCGCTCGAGGTACTGCAAGGTGGCGGTGTTCACTATATCATACGTGGAGGTCTTGCCATCTATCAGCTCGACCGCGTTGTAGGGGGATGCATTTTCGTCAAGAACGGCATCGGCGGCTTGTTGGTAATGCAGACCCGGTGCTAGCAGAAGAGCGTCAAGCCACGAGGCACCTCCCGATATCCTGGTGCGCTGAGCAACAGTGCTAAGATCTGCCAACGCCAAGAGACCAGCAGCCGATATGTCGAAATGAGGGATGGGAGTCTGTGTCCATTTTGGAAACGTGGCAGCGCGCTGGGCCAGATGCTGTGTGAAGACGTGAGCTTCTGATGAGACTCAGGTAGCGCGGATAAGGCTATGTGAGACACCAAGGTGAACTTGCCTCCATGATAAAGAGCGACGGCAGTGGTCTCCAAGAATGATGTAATTGAAGCAATCAAGGATCCCGGTCTAGACGTATGCACGATGCACATGCAGCCACAGGAAGCTGGAGTTTCACACAGAGTAATAGGGCCAGTACAGCGAACAGCAAACAGCTCGAAGCGCGGCAAAACGAACAAATCAAACGAAGCCAACTAGAGCATGAGGGCTGGACGGCAGTCGAAAAGAAAGAGAGGAGCCAGCAACCCAGAGAGAGACATGATGGACGAGAACTCAAGCCAGCGAGACAGGAGTCGCGAGACTAGGACGAATAAGCAGTAGAATGTACCCAAGGGAGCCAGCCATCCTCGACAGGAGCTGTCACCACAAACTAGATTCGGAGGGGCAAGAGACGTTCATGGAGGGCGAGTCTTGGCGCTGCAGAGCTGAATGGACGTGAGTAGATAGGCGACGCTTGCTTGGCTCGCTTGGTTTGTGCTCGGCCCTGGCTCTCGCGCAGCCAACTAGTAGCTCCGAGAGAGGCAGTCGAGAGTCGAAGGCAGGAGCTGCATGTACATGTAGGTAGTACTCTCTGGTACACTGGTTGGCATTAGTGCGCGATGGAAGAAAGGAAGCGAAAGAGGACGTGGGTGGAGGATGACCAGAGCAGCAGGCGGTGGCTTGAAGCTTATAAGCTTGGATGGGAAGCAGTTGGGTGCGACGTGATCGTAGCTGCGAACCCAGAACTCATGAGGATATATTGGTTGAATTGCCGGAATGAGTAGTGGGAGTGGTGAGTATCCAATTGGATGCCTACCTACCTGATAGGTATATCTGCTATGACGGCGGTAAGGAGATGGCAGGTGGTATTAGGGTTCATCCATTCATTCCAACACACAATGCAGAAGTCTAACCTAGGTAGTATGTATAAGAAGTAGGGTCTGCTATACGGATTATGCCGTTTTGGACCATGGACTGATAGCCGTGGCTGGGAGAGTGTCGACGTCTGAAGATGCGGAGTATGCAGGGAGCAAGACCAAAGTCAATGGTAGGGTGATGGTCTACGGGTTGGCCTTTATGTGAGGTTAAGGTAGAGGTAGGAGTTCCTATCTTGAATCTACAGATTACATCCTATTGTGTTTAGGTTTTAGGTACCTGGCAGAGGAAGCGAGATCTTTCATCCCTGTACCCTTTCATCTTGTTCTTTTTATCTAGGTACCCTTTGGGTGATGTCACGATTGGACTTCTTTTGAGTCTCAGTCAGTTTATCTTTATCTACAGTCCTGAAGGATGGTAATTTGCCATGTGGAGAATACTGCTAATCGTGTGGCTTCGGGGCTATCCGACCTACTTGTCAGGCCTAAAATCGGCTTACTTCCGTGGTTCCGGTGTGGCTACGACCTATACGTCAGGGACATCTATTTGCAAAACGATACCTATTTATAAAAAAAAAAAGTATACATAGATTCTTGGTGTAGATATACCAATTCTGCTGGTACAGCCGTTTAATTAAATGTATCATCTCGGTGTATGACGCTTGGAGCTATGCCTTGAAGGAGTGGGCCAGAATTGACCTTTTTGGTGGAATGGGGGATCCGGCTATACCGATCTTTATGTGCTGACTGAGACATCGGGAAAGTGGTTATGTACTTATAACGGTTGGATTTTTAGCATTTATTTAAATGGGACTACCTATTTTTGGCTGAGAAGCCCACCTTATTACATGTACAGATTTGACCCCTGCATTTTGTGAATAGGTGTCGTTTTGCAAATAGATGTCCCTGACGTGTAGGTCGTAGCCACACCGGAACCACGGAAGTAAGCCGATTTTAGGCCTGACAAGTATGGCTTTCGCGGCAATTGCTTTAGATAATTAAATATATTAGATCGTTAATCGTAGGCCTTGCGTAGGGTAATCGTGCTGCGCCCCATAAAAGGTTCAGGATCAGCCAGCGACCACCATTTTAAATAGTGCTTATTAACTGATTGTATATATTACTAGATTATACACTTTTAAATTAAGTGCAATTTTTATATAACTAGTATTTTTAACGTTATTAAATAACTTAATTAGTTTACGTTGTATAAATGCGTAGTATATATTTTTAAAATCGCTACGTTATAACAAATACAGCGGTATATTTAAAAAAATTCATTTCTTGTCTTATTATTTTTTTCTAATTACTTTGTTACAGTCGGCCTTTTAGTTTATAAATATTTCGACGAAAAAAATAAGTAAAAAGATTTTATTACCGTTATAATATTCTGTTTTAATTCGAATATTTATAGTTTTAATTTTAAATTAATACAACGTACGGTAGTTAAGTTATTTAATAATGTTAAAAATACTAGTTATATAAAAATTGCACTTAATTTAAAAGTGTACAATTTAGTAATATATATAATCAGTTAATAAGCACTATTTAAAATAGTGGTCGCTGGCCGATCTTAAACCTTTTATGGGGCGCAGCACGATTATAAGTCAACCGCTAAATCGGTAGCAAAGTAAGGTCTTAATCGATAATATCCCATAGTTAAAACCCCGGCGGTACAGTTAACGAATCCCCAACGTGCTCCAGTTAATACCCACATGTCAAATTACCATCCTTCAGGACTGTACGTACCGTAGTGTCTTTGACTCTATTTGTAGGTACCTTACATGTAGGTAGAAACGTGGTATATCACTACTGAGGTAGGTATTCTGTACTGAACCCCATCTTGCAAACTGCTTGCAAAAAGAGAGCAAATGGAGGGAATACTAATCATAAGCTTGGCTACATACATGTACCTAACGTGGCGGATGGGTGCTCGGCTGTCGACTGTCTTATCAAGGTATGTGAAGTTGTACGGTCGGGCATTGCATACATGATGTACCTCTGCCGTCCAGGTCTCCCAATTGCATCTCTGCTTCCACATTTTGGGTTTCTCTAACCCCGACAAACCTACAAACCAAACCTGACCTACCTCCAGATCGACGCTACATCCTTTCCGTCTGTCCATCTGCTCAAATCTCACCCTCTCTTCGAACTAGTTTTCCTCGCCTCGTCTTCCTTACCCAGCCCGGCCGATGCCTAGGTACCTGATGGTACTCTATTAAGGTGTAGACAGATAATACATCGAGAATGGCGATGTCACTGCCGCCCTCGGAGCCGACCTACACCGTCTTCATCCGGCTGCCCTTTGCGCGTCGCGGCTTCATCGACCCCCCGCCGGTAACGAGCCCGACTCTCCTGTCTCCTCACATTCACCTCTAGACTTTAGTTATCTGGCCATCAAGCTGACGCTTATCCGTCGGATGTAGGTGGACTGGGACTCGTCCAAGGACGACGCGCTTTGGGCCATCGTCTCCAGCCTGGCAAAGACAGACATCGACTGGAACGACATCGCCGCTCAATTCCATGTCACCGTCGACTTCCTGCTGCAGCACGTCGCCTGGTTGACCGACCGCCACGCCTCTCAGGTCCGGGCTCAGATGCGCCGCGCCCAGCATACTGCTCCCACTCCCACACCCACCCCGACACCTGCATCAGCAAACCAACAATCCCAACAACCTCAAGATGTGACGCCGACAACAACAACAACGACGACAACGACGTCTACGAGAGCCACCCCACGCCCGCCCTCGACCCGTACCTCGTCCACCAACACCACCGTCTTCACAGCCCGCAACCTCGGCGCCAGCACCTCCACGAAGCCCAATTCCCACTCCCACTCCCATTCTCGCCGCCGTCGCCTCTCCTCCTTGCCCATCACCACTCACGTTGACGACCGCGATGCCGATCGCGACCAACATGAGGATTCTACCTCTCCCAACCCCGCAGAATCTAGCTCGGCCGCCTCTTCATCGTCAACCGACGACGACGACGAGTCCAGCCCTGCCCAGTCCCGCATCATCCGCCGCCCCCCGCAAAATCACGACGATGACGATGATGACGACGACACTCGGCCCGCATTCCTACCTTATCGGCAAACGGCCGAGGGGACGACCAGCGGCCAGCACGACTTAAGTGCAACTCTTCGCGGCAACCCGCGAGCAACCGGCAAGAAACTATCCAAGCCCTCGGGGCGCGACCGCATCCACCACTCCCAGACCTCCGACTCGTCCACAGGCTCTACGCCTTTACCCAGCCGCGCGCCTGACCAGCGGCCTAGCGGTCCTCTGTCGCCCCGACGCACCATGGAGCTCTCGGGCCGTAGCTCGGGTGCCAAGGGTAAAGGCTACTCGCGCGATAGCGACGATACCCCGAGCATGGGCAGCAGCTTCAGCGATCTCGACGACGCCTCCGTCACCCAGTCCGCCCTCGAGGAGGCCCTCGCTAGTAACATGCAGGACGGCGGCACCATTGCCAGCCTCCGCGGCACTATTGGTAACGCCTTCAGAAGCAGATACCAGACCAAGGGGCAGCAACGTTAGCGCGCCATATACCACACCACGATACGATGCTCTCAAAGTCATAGAATGGCACAGCATCAGCTGTACATACTGCACGTGTAGCTATTCAGGTGAAACTCCGGTGAAGGCGACTCTCACAGACATACGAAGATCACGCTTGCAATATTACAATACCACCTGGAATACACTCTACCAATCCACATAGCGTACAAGCAAGGAACACAAAACGAGCTGCAGTCTCTCAGCTCAGCTACAACGCCCCCGAGAATCGACAAATTGCCATCAGGCATCATGTGTTGCACCACAGCTACCATGGGCTCCGAAGCCAACCACTTGACTTGAAGGCAACGGTACTGATTGGTACGACGGGCCTCCCACCCCCCGTCTCCGCCCATTGCCAAGTCCCCGTCGCTCTCAACGCCCGAGTGCCACTCACGCCCCTCGATTCGTTCCTACGCGTATTAAATGGGCGCCCGTGGGTTTAACTAGCTTGGTCCGTTCGGTGCTTAAGCGGCTTATCATCGGTTGAGCCGTCCCGATATAGCGCCGCGTCAGGCTACAGGCATTGATGGCATTGATGGTCGCATCCATCCCGGTGATGAGGCTGTTCCAGTTAACCTCGCGAAGCGCCCTTATGCTATTAACGTCCTCAACTAAGGCTACCATGGCCGGCATCGCTTGGTTCCGAAATGCGCTGTAGCTGTCCCGCATTTCCGCCAGCACGGTCTGATTGTCTGTCTTAATCTTCGATTCGACGGCCCTGTTTCCATAAGTAAGGTTGCGAATGGTGGGATGGGTCATCGTGTGGTTCCGCGCCACCTCTGTCACGGCCCCCGTCCAGTCTACGTAGGCGTCGGTGAAGCCAGCGCAGCTTCGGAATACGGCGTGCAGGCTCTGCGGCAGAGTCGACGTGTTATTGACACAATTAGCTGGTGTTCTCGCCGTTAGTCATGCGGGGACTATAAGAGCTCTCGCGGCTGCGTTGGCACGCGGGACAACTTACCCAATAGCTGAGCCTGCGCTATGCTGAACTCGTATACGTCGGTGAAGAAGTTCCTTTCTTCTGTGGACCAGCCCATCCCATTCGGCCCCTCTCCTATAGCCGCCGAATTCGCATCCCACACGACATTTGCGTTATGTATCACGTTATTGGTCCTGAGGCGCTTCGTCCATGAGGCCCCCCAGCGAGCACGATCACCCTTGACCGGATGGTGACGCATGATGTCGTTGATGAAACGAAGGCGCGTCTCGGCTGCGAAGCGAGCTTGCTCGAAGATGTTTTCCAGTGGCTGTCGGGGGACTCCGGGCTCTTGGGTCAGAAAGCCATCAATGCGTGCATCCAATGGATTTCCTAGCTTGGAAGGCTCCGGCCACATGGTCCGCGCGAGACGGATCAGCTCGGTGTACTCGCCCATGTGGTCGTGGGCGCTCTTATTCCCCTGCAGCCGTCGCTTTCGGACCTTACCTCCCGTGGCACGCTCATAATTGTAGCCTATCTTGTCCAATTGTTTCAGGGCACCTTTGATTTGATTTTGGAGCCCTGTTTCTGTGTCGGGTACGTTCTTTAGATACAAAAGGATGTCGCGGGCGCCCGTAGTATCCTTGATGACATTGGCGTGCTTTCCCCCTTTGTTGGAGGGAAGAAGTTGCCAGCGCGAGGCGGGTCGTTTGAGATGGGTATACTGATCTGATTGAGGCTCACTATTACTACTACTAGCGTCCGACATGGTCGCGCAGCGGGCTCATCCAAGGTGTCGATGGATACGATCGTCTTTTGGTAGTTGGTGCGATGGATACACTGCAAACCACTCGTTTTCGCGACACGTTTTATTATTGCGGGGATTCAAAACAAAGGGCATTGAACAGGAACCAGCCCTGGTGTACTGCTTCCGGCAGGGTTTCTTTCAGCTTCCTCCGCTGTGGTTGAAAGAGACAACATGTGCGGGAGCGATGCCGCGACTGAAAGACTGAAAGAAATGATCTTTTAATCACAGCAGATATTTAATAGGAATGACAGCGTACTTTTGGTATGGCACAAGAATAAGTGCCTACGACTTAGTAATTCCAAGTCTTTGCAATGCCGATCCATCCCTTCATAGTGTAAACGTGGCCGTAGCTGGGTAAGTAATAAGGATTTCAAGAAGGGTTCAAACAGTAGGGGAATTCCATACCTTGGTTCCGTCAATAGTCAACCTGCTCATGATCCCTACCTAGGGAAGCGAACCATCATAAAGGCACAGTGAGAGTGGCTCATGAACTTGGCAACAAACCATGCATGCCCTTGCGTGTTGTCGTTCGACGTAAACATAGTTTATCTTGTGCTCAAAGTGTGCACTGAATACTCGATGAGATACGAAAGCAGCACCCAGACTAAGGATGGAGACTCTAGAGGCTATGGAAATGACACAGCAGTCCCATGTTCATGCCACAAAGTTCCAGGCCATTAGTCACCTCCTATCTACCGAACAATGGCCATGCTGCGCAAGTCTAGGTGTCTTGATTATGTAAACCATAGAAATTGTAGACGTCTCCAGCTTCATTATGGATATATAGCAACGTATTATGGCGAAAATAGCTTAACAACCGCATTTGTTAGTCTTTTATTCACGTCACATAAAATCTGTTCTTTCCATCCCGCTCCGGGAAGAGGCGATGAAACGACGTGTGTAAGTGAACGATCAAACCCACTCGTCGTCAGTGAGGCTCTTGTCTAGTGCCTTCGTGCTCTGTATCTTTGTCACCAAGCTCGAAGTTGCTCAGCCTGCCTGCTTATGTCTTCCGCTGTGTTGCTCTACATCGCTAGAAAAGGTCTCCCAGGGTATGAAGAGAGCGCGCGACTCTCAGCCGGAACTCATCATGCCAGCCGCATATGTAAGATCACGTGTAGTCCTCAGGAAAGGAATGAGGGACGTACCGCCAGTTCCCGTCAGCTCGGATCTGCTCGATTGCGACGAGGCCCAGGCAAGATTCAATGGCGACGAGGGCACTGCTGCTGGTTTCCGTGATGGCACGATGATGTAGCGTGTGACCATTTGCATGTGCGCTTGTCTAAAATCCCCGAGCGCCTTGGTAGCCTCTTGGTAGGCTTGCCGCACGTGATGTTGCTCTAGCGATGGTATGCAGGTGCGAGTGAACATGGCAAAGTCTCTGATCTTGTCCATCATCGACACATTGTCCAGAAATCGACGATGTGGACCCGGCATGTAGAAGCGTACTTCTTCGTGGAAACTCCTCTCGGATTGGCCGGACACTGTATTACTTGCAGCAGGAGGGCTCGATCGGTCAGCGCTTAAGGTATGATTAACACCTAGCACCAAGTCGAAGAATTGAATGAGCGAGGATTGTCCATTACTGCCACCTCTTAGCTGTCGCCACTCTCCCTTACCATCACCCTCGTCGAAGAATACGCCCATGGGGAGTCCCGCCGACTTCATGTTTCTGGTTCCCGCGAGGAAGGGTCGTATTTGGTGATAGAAAATTTCAGGATCGCATCTTTCAATCATGCGACCCAGCAGCAGTGTCAGCCGTCCGATTTGAATTGTCATTTCGACGAGGGCCCGGGTGACTGTATCGTAGTCCTGGTGTTTGATAGCTTCTACCGCCCCGAGCATGTTCGGGATGATGGCAGCACCTCGTGATTCGACGGCGACGGATAGAACATAGAACCATGACTCATCGTCAGTCCCTGTGAAGGTCTGCAATGCTTGAAGGTTATCTGGTTCCGTAAAGTCTTCGTCTTCGGAGGTGCTCGAGAAGTTCCATAGATTCAAAGCGGCATATGTTGCTACGGGGGGTATGTCCAAGTGTGCCGCTACCTCTAGGTATGGTCTGGTGATCTGAGGAGGTAGAACCTGAATCAGGTTCATTAGCTTGTGCATTCTGTTCGTTCATGTTTTGAACATGCAAGCTCACCTCAGATGGCCGGTCTCCACCCCATATATAACCATGAGTAAGAAAAGATAAGATCACATAAGCTCGCCGCCACTCAGTTTCAGAGCTAAGTCTCGAGGTTGATAAAACCGGTAGCACGTCAACCGCGCTCCTAATTGTGTTGTTCCTAATGAGATGGGGGATCGACTCGACTATCTCTTCCCAAGGCTCATAATAGTTGTCAGGGAGTCGTCTCATTGGCTGGGTAGCGGGAAGAAATCCGTTTTTGGTCACAGAGAACTTGGAATATAATGAGGACTCCAACTTGGAAAGTGTAGGAAAGCCGGTTTGCGAGGACATGCTCCGGGTGTATTCGATGCACTAATGACCGAACAAAAATCAGGGTATCATGTAACAGCAACAGAAAGCGAGTAATCCGGAGAATCAAGGATAGAGGAGAGATTTTGGATGAGTTGTAACATGGTCATCACACAACGACGAGTTAAGTAGCTATTAAAGCAACACCTCAAAGCTGACACACAATCCGGCTACGACATGGCTATGGCAGGTTTCGCTAGTCACGAAAAGGCACTCGCTTATAGACGGATGTGCGGAAGTTCGGAGGACAGTGGAGCTCGGGTTAAGCCACGGGTCACGGATGGGTCAGTAAGATCACGGAATACGAGGTGTAAAAGAAGTCGTGCTAGTTATTAGGTACGAGAATATTTACAGTAAGGTCTCGTTAGCAATCACGAGGTACGAATATTCACTGGTGTTCTATAGGGTATTCTCTTCACCGATTATTGTACCTAGCAAGCTAGATACTTCAATCACGACAGACTGTCAGAGGAGGTCGCGCGTCTTACATACGGTTAGAGAATAGTACTCTGACACGTTCAGCTTCAGACGTCACGGGGGCTGCCTACTGTGGTCACTGCTTGACATGGCAAGAGTTAGTTTCTGATCACGAAACTGACCAAAATAGTGATGCAAAAGCGCATGAAAACTGGCTGCTATTCTTGAATGGTATCATTCTGAGGTCAGCCGGCACCCAGATTGAGTTGTGAGCGCTGCCGTGTGTCGCTCACGAAAGCGCAGGAATGTCTGCGCTTGGGAACTACTCCCAGCACACGGCGAAAAATGATCTCGGTCACATTTCAATAAGATTACCAATTGTCTGACACTAGCAAATCATCTAGGAACGAAGCTGTCAAGAACGAAATGTCTGTATTACGCGGTGGGCGCTGTTGTGGCTTACGGCATACGTGATCGATGCTAAGATCGGGCACTCGATTGGAAGTGAATGTGGAATGATAGACGTCAAGAGTCCCAAACGATTTGTTCTGCGTATGGGATCATTTGCTGGCAACGCAGAGCGTAATGGTCACGTTAGCGTTCGACTGGTAACGCATTCCCAATATGGTCCAAGAGTCCCGAACCGCCACCCCGTGTCAAGAGCCAGAGCAGAGACGAAGTTGCTGACTAGCTGTCTTTGCAGATGCTATTAGCAGTCAATTGAAACCTGGTTCAGAGTTTGGCTTGACGGCGGAGAGCAGACAGGCTGACAAAGCTGCATAGACTGGATCGCGTTGAGGTCCAGCGGGTCTGAATCGCCTGAGTTATGATGTTACCGTGTTGGATGTAATGACTGCATTGTATATTGAGGCCGGTTGCCGGTGTCCGTCTAAGCCTTCCGGGCACAGAAGCTGACATACCACGATCACCAAACCACAAATGCCTAGCTCACCGTCTACAGAAACCTTCCGAGCTTGACTCTTGACGTGTGAGTAGAGAGGCCCGTGGTGAAGAACGAATTGACCCAAGATCATAGGGGCAGCAGCCAGTACAAGTACCACTTGAGAATGATGAAAGTTCGCCATGTTTCGCAGAGTATACTACGAGTGATCATCGAACACCTTCACGATTTCGTCTGATTATTTACAAGTAATGACTCACAACAGCCTCTAAACCCAGAGTCTCGCTCGCTAGTTACGGCACCCTGTACCAGGGTAAGTCGGCATAAGAGGCCGCGGATCTTGTCAATAAACCTGACACACGCTTGTCTTTTAAGATCCAACATGAAGTTGCACGGATTGGGGCGTGAAACACTACAATAAATGAATATGAGACTTGGGCATGCCAGGTCTTTGTGTGTATCCATACATCCTGTACGACACAATAATGCGCAACAGTTACTTTTTGAGTTTAAACATGAAGTGAGTCAAGAGTAATCGTGTAAGTCATTGCAAAAGGCTATAAGCAATGTAACGTTTTCGGGGCCCTTGGATGTGCGTCGGCAGCATGTGCCCCAGATCTGGAAGTCACTCGAAGTGATTGGCTCAAATGTCACGTCGCTGGCAATGCTGTCGAATTTTGTAAACAAGGGGCGTGGGTCTCTATATATGGTGCATAATGCTGCGCGTAGAGCACGTGAGTAGGAATGGTGCTCAGCAGTATCTTGGAAATACCAGTTTGTAATGATAAACCGCCTTAAAGTTACTGTTGGATGCTTGAGCATATGCCTCGAGACGCTGTCAAGCTGTCAAACATCGCCTCTCTATTCGAGTCCTGTGAGTAATCGCTTTTGCCCAAATGACGTTACCAATTACTACGCAGCATGAGTCTTTTCGTACAAGCAGTGACATTCGAGGAATCCGCATAGTAGATCATCCGAGACCCTGTGTCCATACAGATAAGACTATATACACATGTAGATCAGTTTCCGCAAAAAAATGAAAGACGAGATCGAAGTCACCCGGTGCAAATCTTATTATGGAAGTTCCGTGATGTTCATTTTGTGCCTGTTCCACCGATATTACACAAATATAAGCAGTCAAACAAGCGGCGACACTCCAAAAGGTGACAAGCCCAGTCCGTACGCCTCGCCAGAAGCAGCAACAACAACAATGAAAATACCAGATTTTACTGCGTAATCATCGCAATCTTGTTCTTGTACTTATCTTCCAGCTTGAAGATTATGTTTTCAGCAATCCACTTGCCCGCATCGCCCTTTGTGATCGAGTAACCAATAGCGTCAGACTCACGCCCAGATTTGGGATCTTCGATCCCAACATGAACTTCCTTCTGAGTCTCCGGGTCCGAATACATCAGGCTTGCACGCACAATGGTGAAAGACTCTCCGCTATCGACTAAGCGGTCTTCCATAATAACTTTGTCTTCGTGGGGCACCTTGAGTAAAAGATGGTATAGAGGTACCATGGCCAATGGGATGTCCCGGCCAAAGCGGGAGAGACCCGTTGTGCTGAAAGCCACGATGTGAGGCATTCCTACAGCGCCGTCTTTGCGAAGATTCGTTATAGCCTCGAGGAGGGTAGCCATGCCTTTTCGACAGACCTCGGGATCGTCGATTGTCAATCTGGACGCGACGAAGGCTCCTCCAATGGTTGAAATGACGTGATCAACAAGAACGCCGGGGCGAGCTTCGAGGCATTTGGAGACGGCAGCGACGTCGTGTGCATTCCCCTCCACGATTTGCAGGTTCGGATGGGAGTTCGCGGGAAGAATGGCAGCGAGCTTGGCTGGGTTGCGACAAAGAGCAATGCACATGCGACCGGTCGCCAAAGTGTGCTTGAGTGCTGAGAGTCCAACGCCACCACTGGCACCAAGAAAGGCAACTGTTCCGAGATGACTCGAAGACATCTTGATACACGATTTGTATAACCGAGAGAGGGCGAGTGGATGATAAGAGCGAGACTGCCAAGACGCCTTGTTAAGGATTGATTAAAGACGGTTGAGACTGCTGACAGTGTCCGAAGATGAGGACGCACAAGATTCAAAAGGATGCAACATAGAAGCGCGATGCTCCTGTTTTATCCTCGTTTTGGGTCAATCCTCATTACACGATTCTCTAGGTCTCTCAACGGCTCCCATGTCAGCGACCGACCATGAGACGAGCGCCGGTGAGGATTCGCGCGTTTCTCGGATCTTGGCCAGGACCTCTTGGCTACCTTAAGGTAGGTACGTACCCAAGTCGTGAGCCACTGGTACCAACACCTCAAGGGTTAGAGTCTCCAGTTTTCCTATGAATATGGTCTAGAAGGAAATCATACTAACGAGATATTTACAGTTAGCCCGTGTATCAGCGATCGAGGTGAGCCTACGACCACGCGACCACGCGATGGCGCTCACTGGCGAGGACGATTGCTGCCTAGCTATATCATAAAACTCCTGCTGCGTATTATGCCGCTATCGAAGTCGGAGAATAGCCGGCTCGGATTGTTGTCGCGTTCCGAGTAGTAAAATGGATTACGAGGCGCCTTCGAATGCCAACGGCGGGAGTGCAGGTTGCGAAGCGGGTGAGACCCAGAGCGTCCCAGTCTCGGTCTCAGCGGCCGAGAAATACGCGACCACTGCAGCCAGTACGGCAAAAGCGAGCGCACCGCCCACTAAACCACGAAGTTGCGCGGTATGTCGGTCTCGGAAGGTTCGCTGCGATAAAGAGTCACCATGCTCCAACTGTCGCCGCGCAAATATTCCATGCGTCCTCCCATCTACCGACCGCCCTCCACGGTGGGCGCGGCGCTTGGCAGCAAACCATGCTCACGCAGATGAGAAATCAGGGTCAACTCCTAATTCGAGTCCGGGCATTGGTCTGGTTATGGATCGACTGAAGACGCTGGAGACTCTCGTGAAAGACCTCAGTGGCCAATTGGAACAGGCGCAGGCAGCCGCCGCGAACTCATCGACTGGCAACTCGCCCGCCAGCTCGAATCATGATCGCGATGCCGACCATAGTAAAGCCAACTCTCCACCTCCAGGGCCGGAAGCCGTTCGGGCACAGTTTGGTAGGCTTGTGCTGAACGACGCCAACCGTAGCCGCTACGTGAGTAGCGCCTTTTGGTCGAGGATCAACGATGTGGTATGCAAGTCCTTGATTAACTCTCGAGGTGTAATCTTATTGAACAGAACCACCGTACTGATTCGATATTAGCTGGATGAGCTCAAGACGGAGACCAAACAGCTCGCTGAAGCGGATGTAGAATCGTCTGATGACGAGAGACCACCTGGCTCTTCCCCATCGACCCTCGAGCTTGATCGAACACCATCAGAGCGTCATGCGTTCCTATTTCGACACAACCTCCGACCGGGAGGTGCGGACTTGCAAGACCTGCATCCTCTGCCATCTCAAATCCCTTTCTTGCTTGGTGTCTTCTCGGAAAACGTGAACGCTGTGATCCAGATTGTTCATATGCCTACCATCCACAAAGTTGCGCGACATGCAACTAGGCCTACGCGGGGCACTCACAGAAGTGACCTTTCGCCAGTCAACGAGGCTCTGCTGTTCGCTGTATACTACGCTGCAATAACTTCAATGGAAGAGGAAGATGTATGTTGCACGACGAACTCCTACTACCATCGTATTCATGCAGTTCGCTAAGGTAATTGGGTCTAGATCGCAATTAACTTTACTTCCTCGAAGACCGAGCTGAACCTCAAATATCGACTTGGGTTAGAGCAAGCTCTATCAAAAGCCGATTTCTTGAACGTGCCGGATCTAGGACTTATCCAAGCTTTTGCAATATTCCTATTTCTAGTTCGACGTCACGATAGCCCGAGGTTTGTCTGGATGATGACAGGACTCGTCGTTCGCATGGCTCAAGCCCTCGGCCTGCAACGAGATCCGTCCCACTTCAATACTTGCACTCCGTTCGAGGCTGAAATGCGCAGACGAGTCTGGTGGGCTCTCCTCCTCCTCGACGTACGGGCATCTGAAGATCAGGGCACAGATTTTACCATCCAATATGGCAGCTTCGACACCCGCATTCCTCTCAACATCGATGATGCTGATATTGGACTTGACACTACACAGATGCCTGCCGAACGGGAAGGCTTGACAGACATGTCGTTGCCACGTGTCACGGCGATAACGAGCAACTTTTCTAGACAGCTAATGCTGCCTGGAACAACGATGTCTGAGCAGGACCGTCTACTGGGCCAAGTCTATGCCGAGTTGGATAAGGGATACCTGAAATATTCCAAGGACCCCGGTGATATTGCTGCGTGGGTCGCCGTCGTCGCCTTGCGCGTCATGTGTGGCAAATTAACACTTCTCACTCATCTACCTATCCTTTTCTCGTCTCCTGGGGAGACCTTATCAGAGGAGATTCAAAACAAACTTTTGATCACAGCAATTGAAGTAGCCGAATTCAATCACGCTTTGAATGCCGAGCAAGCCTGCAGACATTGGCGCTGGTTATTTCAGACATATACTCAATGGCATGCCATTGTATACATCCTGATCGACATATCTCGTCGCCCCTGGTCATCGACAATTGAGCGTGCTTGGCTCTCGTTGCAAAGCCCATGGTTGATCCCATCACAACGACACCTCGACAAGAATCTCCGCATCTGGGTTCCCTTCCGAACTTTGATGACTAAAGTTCGTAAATATCGGGCATCAGAGATCACTAGACTGCGTAGCGATGAACGGATCGCGCAGCAGCTTGAAGAATTAGACCGGAAGCTGCCTCTGCCGTCCACAGTTGGCCCAGTATCCGCCGAAGACGGCGCTGAGATATTTCGCAAGAAATGGCGAGATTTGGTGGGCATGGCAAGCGGCGGAAAGAAGAATACACTGCTAGGACTTGGCGATTCTTGGCCGACATATTCTCAAGTCCAATTCACCCCGAACGGACCGTCAAGTAAACTCGATCAACTGGCTCCCGCTCCATTTTCGCAGCTCCGCTACGCCACCACCACTGATTCCACACACCTGCCCGGCATAAATGCCGACGCTCCGTCACTGATGACCACTCAAGGTTCTCACGCATACGATCACCAGGGCACGGAGATATTCGAATATGGGTCTCCTTCCCAACCTGCTACCAGTTGGGATCAGGGCCAGTCTGGGCTGTGGAACTGGTCTTGGGAAAGCCCGGGGAACGACGCAGAGCTGTTCGCAAACCCAGGTGATGGTACGGCAGACATGGATCTGGACTTGGATTTGACTATGGATTGGAGTAGCTGGGTCGAGTCAGCCAAGGGCCTGGAGATGGATATGCAAGCTACAAGCGAAACGCTGCACAAACGGTGACCTCAAGCCGATATGGATATTACAACCATCAAGTAATGGCCCTGAAGGATTCACATGTCAAACAGATGAGGCTTTAGTATACTCAAAAACTAGGTACATGTCCTCACTGTGTCGTCTTCGCCACTAGAGCCTTATCTACTACATGAGGTCGTCTGGGGCCCTTCGTCTGGCCACCTGACTTTAAGTAGATATCGTTTTTCTCAACGAGCTTGGACAGCCACTGACGCACTTTCGAGCCCATCTGAAGTCGCAGATACAGTGATGGTGCCTGAGGATCCAGCGACAGCCCGGACAATGGCTAGAGCATATCCGCTGAAAGCCTTTCGGGTCAAGGAAGGGAAGGCTGTCATGTCGGCTGGGTTGCCATTATCTGTGGCGACAATCTCAGCCGGGCCATCAATGGAGAAGACAATAATATTGTCGGCACGGGGCACAACAGTGCTATTTGCATCAACAACTGCGATGCTAATGTAAGACAGGTCTTGTCCGTCACCGGATATTTGAGAGCGATCGGCTGATATCTTTATGAGGATGTTAGCAACGCTGACCCGTGCCCGTTACCACCGGTCGCATAAGATGAGAAATTCAAGATCACGCACATTCAATCTGGTAGCCGGCCCAGCTGTAACTTTCGTATCAGTTGCCCATTCCTTTCCGCCCTTATATGTCACGACTCTCAATTCGCCGGCTTGGTATGTAACATCATCCCAACGGAAGCGATATTCTGTTTTGGTCCTGTTTTGAATGCCAACGGATTTTCCGTTCACGAAGAGCTCAGCAGAATCGCCGGACGAGAAGACATGGACCGGGGTTACTTGTCCAACTCGGTCGGGCCAGGTCCAGTGAGGCAGGATATGAGCCATGGGGTAATCTGGGCGCCAACGAGCCTGGTACAGGAAGAATCTGTCTTTCTTGAAGCCTGCCATATCGACGATACCGAAATACGAACTGCGGGCTTCATCATCATACGGCGTCGGCTCACCAATGTAGTCAAAGCCCGTCCAGACGAACTCTCCGGCCACGTAAGTGTAGTTGTCCTGTTCTAAGAACACTTTGTCGGGAGAGGCGCCCCAGGATACCCCGTAAAGTTCATAAGAGCTGACTTGTAGAGAAGTTGAATTCTCACCCGAATCTTCCCCCACGTTGGCATGCCTGTTGGGAGTCACAGGGAAGAGGAACGTCCCTCGCGAACTCACTGCTGAAGATGATTCGCTGCTCCAAATCATCTTGCTTGGTTGTGCACTATGGAAAGTCGGGAACGACGAATCGTAAGACGTCCCAAAACCTTCCCCCTGGTAGTTGAGGCCTTCGATGTCCAGCACGCCCGCTATCGCATCTGTCCCGGTTGCGACATTGAGTGCCATGGTGACCGGTCTGGTGGAGTCTTCGGACTGCGCGATGTCCCGCAGTTCTCGGCCGATTGCAACCCCGGATGCGTCCCTCTGCTCTGGAATCTCATTTCCAATACCCCAGGCGATGACGGAAGGATGATTTCGGTCTCGTCGGAGAAAAGAGCGAAGGTCAGGCTCCTTCCAATCCGAGAAGATTAGATGGTAATCGTTTGTTACCTTTGCCTCCTCCCAGCAGTCGAATATTTCATCATATACAAGAAAGCCTAAGCGGTCCGCAATATCCAGGAACGCTGGAGCGGGTGGATTATGTGTCGTTCGGAGAGCGTTGCTACCCATGGACTGCAATATCTCTAATTGCCGTGTGGCTGCTCTATTATGAAACGCCGCTCCGAGCGATCCTTGATCGTGATGATTGCAAGTGCCTTGCACATATACATGCTCTCCATTCACTGTGCCAGTAGCGTCAGTACTTGATTGAGAAAGATGCGCGGAATATTCGATGCAAACATTGTCGCGAGCGGCACATTGTCGTCTTACCTAGCAACCCCTTATTGGCGTCATATGTAATCGATCGGACGCCGAAATTCGTGGTATAGACGTCAATCGTCTCGCCATTGCTGGCCAGGACTGTGATAGCTACGTACATGTTGGGCTTTTGTGATGGCGGAGGCCCCCATAATGACGGATTATCAATGGTTGTTGAGCCGTGTATGGATTGTGTCGAATTGCGTGCGGCAACGACTTGCCTGGATTCAAAGATTGCTACGACGTCACCTGTGCTGAGCCCTGTATCGAGATCGATAGCATACACGGTCGTTTCCATATCAAGCGTCTTTGTCTCGCTGTCCATGTTCTCAACCTCGACGACGAGATTCAGCGTCGCGGAATCAGTAGATACATCAGGGGTGGTGATGTAGGTGCCGTATTGGCGTACGTGAACTGGATCAACCTTGACAAGCCAGACATCTCTGTAGAGTCCCGCTCCGGGATACCAGCGCGATGAGTCCAGCGCGTTGTCCAAGCGAATTGCTAGCTGGTTTGGACCCTCCGTCGCGTATGGCGTCAGATCAAGTCTGAATGAATTATACCTAGCCATATGGCCAGCCGCCGACCAGTTCGGCGTTCAGCCAGACTGCTGAGTATGACATGGCACCGTCGATGTCCAAAAAGACCTTCTTGTTAAGATCATCCGTGGTCAGCGTGATGGTCTTTCGGTACCAACCAACGCCATTCGAAGGGAGCCTGCCCATACCACCGCTGATGCCAGGTGCGCCGAATGGTCCTTTGACTGCCCAATCATGTGGTAGACTGACTGATTCCCAATCACCATCATCGAAGTTTGATCTAGAATATGTGACATTCTGGCCTGGGGCTGGGCTCGTTGGACGTTGATGCTTCGTGCCGTTTACGATGAAGTCATTTCCACACGGTAAGATCCAATCTTTGAGGACAGTGTAAGATAATGCATCTGGATTCGACTCGAATCGCGAGAACTTCCAGTCTTGATTGAGACTTGTTCGTTCTCGGCCAGTAGTATCACGACGACGCACTGACTGTGTGATATCAACATTCTCCGACAACGCAGTAACGGGATACAACTGCAGCAACAACAACAGTCGAAGCCACAATCCCCGGCTGACCAGTGACATGAGGCGTAGCATTTCTTTTGCCAATCCTACACACAATACACAAGATTCAAGAGATCGAAGCTCGACTGGGAATTTCTGCTGAGCAGGCGACGAGGGCGCGGTGGTATTGATGTAACTGGGCATCGGTACTCGATAAACCGACGCTCCAACCTCCGCATATGCATCCTCCGCATGATCGACGGCACGCTCAACATATCATCTACAAGAACAGCCTAAATAGGATACAGGATGCTATAGAAGCAATGGGAATTTCTGTTCAGCACATCAATAGCCAACGTGACCCCGAACTTTTACGAAGCGTTCCAATAACCTCACTCAACCCTCTTTAGGGCCGGATGCGAACGCGCCAGACATCTGCGTTTTGAACGTACAGTCTGATGTATGAGATAATTAGCGGATGCATTTGGACGGAAGTTGTTTTGACATACTTTCTTGCTTTGAGGCGAGCTGCTATCTAAGCTAGGTACCTACTCAAAGGCGACGAGCAAAGATAACCCAGCTTGCCAGCAACGTACAGTCAGGTCCCAAATTAATCCGGACCACCCTATCCCCCCCTTTAACACTATAGGTAGTACTTTAAAATAATATAATAACGAGATTTTTTATAATTATGAGAAAAGTTGCATTATATTAATTAATAACTTAAATATTTATTAAAATTTTAATTATAAAGATTATCATATAATTTTAATTTTTTAAAATGTTTTTTATATATATTATTAAAATATTATATAAGCTATAATAATAACGATTTATAGTTAATTTTATATGTAAATAATTAATTAAAAATCATAATTTAAAACATTAATGCTTAAATAATATTAATGCTTATTAAGTTTTAATTTAAAAAATTAAAATAAAAAATAATAAAGCTTTAAAGTTTAAAGTTTATAAATTTTATTAAAATTTTGCTATTTTACATATTAATTCTAGGTTTTTTAAAATTTTTAAAGTTTAAATATTAATAACTCGCTTAATTTTAAAGATATAAAAAAAGTTTCTATAATGCACTTTTTCCTTTTACTATAATTTAAACAAAAATAACTTTTTTAAATTAATAATATAAGTCTACGCTAAATTCTAAGCTAGTGAACTAGGTAAGTTCTGGTGTAAATTAGTGGGTGGTCCGGATTAATTTAGGACCTGACTGTATGAAAATCGACGTCGGCAGTCAAATTTCCTAAGCACGCGATGGCAACCAAATCAGGCTAGTGCGGGGCTCGCCCGTGCTCGCTACGGCTCCCGGATGGGGCTGGCCGCAACGGAAAAATTGAATATAAGTGATGATAACTTGCCGCCGAACATCGCTCAGCAGTGAACCACGATGTGGACCAGCAATCACATCATGGCGCACCTAAAAGGTCTGGTGGTCTAGTGGTATGATTCTCGCTTAGGGCACACCCTTCAAGCACACTCAAGCATGCGAGAGGTCCCGGGTTCGACTCCCGGCCAGACCCTGATTTTTAGCCCTGAGAAGGCGGTCTCAACGAGGTTGTCTTATGTCTTCTAGTCTCACTCATATGAGTCGCTCCAGTGAAGTGAGTTATATTTTGTCATTTTTCTCTCCTGTCAATACTGTTCGAAGATAACACTCGCACATGAAGTTAAGCAAGCCGTGAAAGTACGTAGTGGTTCGTTGATGCAGAGTCATGTGATCCTGGCTGATGCGAGATGAACTGAGGACTTACTTATATGTCAAAAAGTTTCAAGCCGTGCGCAATGAAGTCGCATGGGTTGTATCCGAAAACAACTTGACGCAGCTTAGTCTCGCAGCGAGCCTTCCATCCTTGTAACCCTTATGAGTCATAGCATATTCCAACGGTCTGTGAAACCCGACCGCCATATATCCAATGCGTTTATACAAGAACTAAAGAAGCTCGTGAAATTACTTTCGTACCACTCGTCGCAAAGCTCCCATCCGAGATTTATGACCATTTGTTTGACATACGGTTCGTGAACAGCGCAAGCCGCATTGCTGTACAGCAGTACTTGAACCACTCGTATAGGGTAACCTAGCCGAGATCATTATCCCCGATTGTGTTGTGGAAATCCTGACTCAAGTCCTTAGGCATCGGCCCACGGGATCACAATGGCATCAATAAACATCTGCTCCACTTCTGGGTTTAATATCAGGACTCACGTTGCTGGTGACATGGGCATGATTGTGAGCCGTCATGGCTCCTTGGTATGTATGAAAACCTTTTGTGTTTAATGCTTCAATTGAACAATGAACAGTATGCAAGAGAGTTTGGATGGACAACTGCATTCGAAAGTATAACAGCGCGTCTGGTCAGTGACATTCTTGACAACTTCGATCCTGATAGAGAGCGAGTGTTTATCGGAGAAGCAAAGGACACGAAGGAGTTTCTTGGCTCCATCGCTTTGCTCAAACATAGGCAAGACAAAAACGCTGCGCAAATACGTCTGCTACTTGTAGATCCTGCCGCCAGGGGCACAGGACTTGGTGCAGGGCTGGTCCGTGAAGGCATTGCATTTGCGAGAGAAAAGGGATACGCAAAGATCATACTCTGGACTTTTGGTGTATTGGAAGGGGCCAGAAGACTATACAAGCGTGAGGGTTTCGAGTTAACGAATATAGCAGAAGAGAAGGAAAAGTGGGGGACGCCTCTTGCTATGGAGACTTGGGAGCTGAGGTTGGAAGCAAAAGCATGATTTTCACAGACACCTTAAGATCGAACACCAACGAGGACACACAGAAGTCCAATCTTATACCTAGTTTGGCTGATCAGGGTGATTTGCAAGGCGGTCTAGAAATGACGCTTACTCCACACCAATCGCGAATTCGAAACCAAAATCCGTTTTTCCACATCGCACCTGTTGTCATTTTCAGAAGACACGTCCAGATCAATCTGTGGGTGCGCGCCTTTTGTAAAGCGGATCGACAGAACTCGAATCTTTTCTATTTGCCGAGTCTGCAAAGCGGAGTGATAATTAGGATATAATCTAAAGACATTGATTGCATGATGTCAGGTTCGTGCAGATATTCGCGACTTCGGACTGGAAAGCTGGGTCTTGAAAACTGGCAGGGCAGAGGAAAAAAAATCCAGAAGTGCTTATGCAAGACGGGCAAAGAATGTGCAAGGGCGAGTGCTCTTCCAAATGGAGATTGGACAATCAATCAGGTCGAACGAAGAAGGCATTATGCTCTTTGGATTGACGAATTGCTTCAAGAGCATTGCCGTACTTGACCAGAAACTGCTCGAAATACCTTACAGTGCATTTTGCACATACGCGTTCGTGTACCGTAAGCTGTGGCGATTATTGATCAATACTGGAATGTCGAATCTGTAAGTGTACTGATGAAATACCATAACCTCCCCCAAGTATGACTAGCCGTTTGCCAGGAGTGGAAAAGAATAAGAACATAGGGAATAGGAAATAGAAGAAAGGCTAGTTACATGAGACGAGCATCTATTTATAGACATAGTGTGTCAGGACCGAGGCATTGCTACGAGGGCGAAGCTGCAGGCTGTACCAACGGTCAAGGCACAGCCACGATGAATGCACAAAGCTCGAAATTGATCTTTCGTCAATACGCACAGCTTCCTTCTCACATCTCATCCTCTCGTGTCTTTAAGGTTTCGCGAGGTCGTCAATCTGTCATTTACGCAATAATGACGAACGCTTCTCACCCCGTCGTCAGCACTCAGACTTAGCAATTGATGCTTTCCTTCCGGCAGCTTATATATACAACTTGTAGACTTTGTCTCATCATCCGAACACATTCGGCTTTCACTGCAACTGATACAGCTGGCTCACACCCCCAAGCCCGTCTCTGGAGTATAGCGCAAGAAAATGCGTAGCATCCCGAGTCAAAAGACCGGGCCAATGCGAGCCAGTGTCGCCAGTGACGACGCTTCCACTCCATGTCTGGCCCCCATCGGCGCTGGTGATGACCTTCATCTGCCCACCATCGAGATCATCAAGACCCGGCACATCCTCATTTGTCATGAAGCTTGCAACCAGAGTTCCCCCAACGTTGGAAATCTGGGGGGCTCCAGCCACACCACCGTTGCGCGGTGTATACAACCGCCCTCGTTGCCCCCAGGTGTACCCATCATCATGGGATAGCACGTAGTCAACTGTGAATGATCCTGTTTCGGTGTTCTCGAATACCGCTCTATTGCATGTTATTAATCAGACTTCATCGGCCTAGCTTGTTTTTTTGGTCGATTCAGGTTTAATATCGGTCTCAACTTACATTAAGTTCTGGGAGCTGCTTGTAGAAGCCACGCCAATCATGCCGTCACGGGAAACACGATCGCCTCCCGATACTTGAATAGAACTGGACCAAGTCTTCCCATCGTCGGTTGAATGCTTCATGAAGCCGTCTTGGTCACTACTACTGTTCTCAGAGGAATAGTAGCACTGCAACGACCCATCTGCAGCAAGACGGAGGAAAGGCTCCCACAATCCACTTGGGGTGTTCGGGATGGGTGATCGCTGTTCGACTTGAGAGAGGAACCCAAAGCTCTTGCCACCATCGTCTGAGTAAGAAATAGAAATCCGATAATAAGTATAAACACCGTCTGAGCGGTCGTGATTGCGATAGGCGTATAAAATACGGCCGCTAGGAGTCTGAAGCACCATTGCATTGTCGATATCGTGTGTCGCCACGTCCCCACGATAGACTTCGCTGACAAACTGCCAAGACGAGCCACCATTTGTAGACCGAACAAGACGAAGAATCGCTTGATCATTCTCTTGGGCTGTGTAGCCCGCAATGAGGCTACCATCATTGGTAAGACTGCCGCGAATGTACGCTCCGTGGGAGTCAATAACAACAGGATTACCGGCTTTAGCTACCACGCCGGATGATCGGGGGATAGCGGATGCCAGGACATTGGTTGTAGCCGCCAACCATAGTAGGTAAGTCAATGAGTTTCGAATCTGCATGATATCGTATTGAGTCTCTGAGCGCCTCGAGTCAAGATGGGGTTCAGAGCTACACACCGGAAAACACGAGAGATTTATATCTCTCAAACCCAATGGCCACGCTACACGTCAAATCGCACCCTTGCTTCGTCGGTTGGTAGACAGCATGATCTTTGCCAACACCATCAAGACCAAACCGGAACCTGCAAAGGGATAGAATTTCATCTGGTGAGCAACTTCTCGAACTAACTTGCCCAGAAAAGCAGGTCGGACAAGCCTTAGCTGAGGCTGACACATTGGGTTTCCTCAGGTGATGATGAATGCGAATGCCGACTTTGAAGAATCTCGCGCGTGAGTAAAAGGTCGTTTGAGCGTGTCTGCCCTCATGCCGTCATCTCCGACTTGACAGCGTTACATCAGGGATCCGGGGTTCAAGATTGCGAACCAATGATGTCTGGTAACATGGGATGTAGGTGATTATCAAGGTAGAGAAGAAGGCAAGAAGTAACTCGGACGAATATCAACAGCTTCAGAGCGCGATTCATTTATTTCAAACATATTCGGTCTTGTCGACTGTTGCACTACCTTTAGATACAAGAAAGCAGGTTGATGGTTGTTCCAAAAAGCGGCCTCCGCGTTGGTACTGCAAGCTCGTTGTGATGCGTGAATAGACCGGATGTACAAGATATTAGGCACATCCAATCGTCTGCAAGGCGCAAGGCGCTGTGTCTCGCCGGTACTTAGATATCACAAGAGTACATGTAGCCAACCTCACTCTTGCATCTTTCGAGTCTTTTGACCTCTACAGCCAAGAAGAATGGCGTGCATGCCTCTACCCATAATAAGCATGACCACACAGAGTAGAGTCGCAAACTTTCACCATTCCGCAACAGAATGTCAACTTCCGTGCTATCTCGCACGGAAAAAAAACCAGACGCGAGCTTACGGACAACCTAGGACTGTCCCTGAACCCGGCAGTTGTGAATAACAGGGCTGACCTGCATATTATCATGCGACGGCGAACTGCGTGACGCATTACCACCGCCCACTCCTCCGTTCTGAGCCGCCGTCTCCGTAGACATTGGTTGTCTGATGAAACACATTACACTTGACTAGAAATCGTCCAGTGAAAGGAGTGCAGCGGGTGGCATCGCGACGATACTAGCGTGGGCCGATCTTGGCATTTGGAAAGACGGTGTCAGCTTCACGTGCACGATGGAGGAATGCATACCGTTTATCTTGGAAACAATTTTAATTGGCTTGAAACGTGTTTGAGGTCAAATAGATTGACAGGAACCCGACCACGAGAGCAGTACCTAGAGCGTGTAGAGTGTGCGTGACCTTATGAAGAAAGCTGCAGAGCCAAGACGGTGCAATGATGCGACAGAGGGAGCTTATTTTGGGGAGTACCCCGCATGAAAACACTCAACACGCTTGCAGCTTGGTACCGCCTTTTCCAAGACAGATGCATGCTAAAGTTGCACGTGTTTCTACATGCAAAGCTTTGCCTACGTAACGTTGACGAATATGGTAGTTATGGTAGTGACTTGAGGTTTCCATAGCATGGAGATGATACCCTCTAATGGAACACGCTGGTGGACTTGGTTATACCTCTGGTAGTAACTCAGTCATGCCACTTGATATCCAGTGCCTTTAGGCCTAGGGACGTCGCCGAAATATTTAGACAAAGAATTTAACAACTTAGAAAATTGTGAAGGATTCCCATCATTTTAAAGACTAGGGAGGGGCCCTCGCTTAATTTTTATCGTTATGCTGAGCAGTTCCGATGCGTTCCGATACCTTCTCTTCACCCTCTAAAGTTTCCCACAAGCCCCTTAACGTCGTGACGCACATTTCCTCCCTCTATTAGATAGGCATAGAGATACTTAGCATAGATCGAGTGTTTCAAAAGATCAGCCGTCGTCTCAACGCTAAACCTTGTAGGTGTAAGGATTTCGTCAGCAACTGAAGCCGAGGAAGCGTAGCCTCAAGGTTTCTTCTTTTCAACATTGGCGTTAAATATCACATACGACAAGAATTTATCAATACGAAGGGACGCAACCAATGCCAATTTCAACAGGCTATCTCATAAGTCTTGGATCTTTCACGTTTAGTTGTAGCCTAGCCGTAGAAAGAGTGCTAGAGGGGTAGCGGCTACAAACCGGCTCGGGAGCAGACTTAACCATTAACGCAATGGTATACCTCTAAAGTTCCAAGTGCTAGCTTGTCTACAAGCATCAAAGCTGCCATTGTCGGATCATCTCTTCATAAGTATTGGTATTTAATGTCTCACCATTGTAATGGATAACACACGTAAGACACACCTTAATAGTTTAGATTCGCCACGGAGAGGCTGGCTACCATTATTCCGGCCAAACGACCTTCATTCAATGACCGTCGGCATAAATGTTTTTTCGAAACACACTTCAAATACATCCTGGGGCGATTTGAAGAATTGAGCGAGCCGTGAGGTGAATTGCATCTTCGAAACCGAGCTAGTATCATTTATGCCAAAGGGTCGAGAATCGGTGGTTTGAGGATCTTGTGCATATCAGACCGGTAGTGCTTGATTGGGTGCTTACTGGAATTCGCACGAAGAAATCATGTAACTGTAGTTACAACGAATGATGACATGTTCTGAAGTGAACTATATTCTGGGCTAAAACCACGTTTAAAATTCGTTATGTTGAGCCTCACTCAAGTATCATGGCGCGCAGGGACATTCACAAACATTGTCAAGGACTGAACGAGATGCGAATTGTACGATCATAGTTGTTTCCTTACTCTTATGAACACTCTGAACATCTGATCGACTTCAGCGGAGAATCACACATAGAAAACGGGACACAACTCAATCACAAAACTCACTGCATTTTGCGCGTCGGTCGCCTTTGTGCGATGCATGCTATCTGCCTCCCCTTCTGTCTCGGAATCCACATCAGCACACTATACAGTTTTCACCTAAAACCTCAAACACTCGGTTCATATCATCTAGAAGGATGCCACAATTTTGCAACTGCTGCCCTGCACGCATCGAAACAGCACAGAGAACAAGGCGAAAATCAGGACTAAGTTCTCCTTGCAATTATCGCTGTAAGCATACTGCCTCCGCACATTGCAACCCCTGGTAACCACCATGGACTTTGCGGGTAAGGCCATCCTAAGTGCTCGAAAGAAGAGAAGATGCCTCATGCTACAGGAGCTTGCAGTCAACGCCAAGTCGTATCAACATTGGCTGTGGTCGCGCAAGAAGCCACTGTATAAGAACGGTTTGGATCACTCTCCCACGTCACTGCACCTGACTGAGCCACATTGACGAACTTGTACTCGAAAGTAGTGCCAGGAGCAAGAGTCGCAGTGTAGGTCCAAAGTGGATTGGAGTCAGTGTATCCTTGAGATGACATTGCTGGTGCTGCTCCAGTGTCCCAGCTTCCGAGCTCTGGGATTGACCCAACGACTTTGATTGTTTGTCCGGACACCGTGGTAGCATTTTCGTTGAAAGTCACCGCCACAGTGGAAGCGCATGTAGTAGAGGTAGAGGTAGAGGCAGAGCTAGTAGATGTCGATGTGCTGGCTGTCGTGATCGTAGTCGTAGTGCTTCCACTGCCGCCGCCTCCACTACCTCCAACAATGGCGACATCAGCACAGCTGAGGTAAATCTGCTCAGTCTGGAAGGAGTTCCACTTGAAGTTGAGAAGCGTATGACCACTGGCGGGGAAGTCTTCTGGGATCTTGACTTGCTTGGTGACAGTATAGCCTCCGGAAATGCTCGTGTAGCACGAATTGAGCGCAGCGTTGTCGACGCCCTGGCACTTGTCTGCGTTGAAGCCATGGCAAGTGAACCAATCGTTACGCCAGCACGGTTCACCTTCCGTGCAGTCCGCGCTGTAATCACATGTCTGGCCGTCAACGTCGGTACAAGACAGTATTCCTTCCTCGAAACAATTTTCCGCTGCTTGCTTCTCTGCGTCGGTAGGTGTGTAACTGGGGTCCAAGAATTTGTCGACGATTGACTGGTCATTGCATAGTCGATATGTGAACATTCCACCGTGATCTCCGTTATGATCTACGCACCACTGAACCTCAATGGTCGATCCAGCCGTGAGCGTCGTGACAGTATCTGTGCCCCAGCCATACTGGGTTGATGGTTGATTGTAGTCCACGCTCACACGAGCATTGTAACCACATATCCCGCTCCGGCCCACCTCTGCAGAGTCGAGGTCTGGCCATGATGCAACAGGCTCGAGGATTGTGCACTCCGGGCAGGAGTCGATTCCAGCCTGACCAGCCCGTCATGTTAGCTTTCGAGTCAATATGACACTTCACTCGGATGTTTCGCTGTATACATACCTCTACACCAAGTCTTGTACGACTCGAGGGTTCAATCATATACCCATGACCAGTAACAACAGGAAGCAGACCCGTTGTCAGGGCGATGACAGCTGCCGTCGAACACTTCATCGTGCCGCGCTAGACACCGAACGTTGGTTGATGAGAGGTAATAGTGATGGTTCATCAGCTCAGGCCGTTGTCCTTGGTGATTGTCTTTTGGAAATGCTAGAAAGGCCGGCGTCAACGTTGACATATATAGACAAGTAGATCAACTGAAGCACTGTATATCGAGGTGAGCCCCACAGGTGAGCTGGTATCTCTATAATCTCTTCAGTTCCCTTTGGCTCGTTGTAAGAGACGGTCCGAAACAACACGCCGAGTAGGGCCGTCTACCTTTCTAAGAATCACATCCGATGCGACGTCCTCATCATTACAACTTTTGCTGCGGACAGCTTTAGATCTCTTAGTTTGCTGATTGGCCTACATTTCTGGATCGAAACTCGACCATAACTCTCGCCCTGTTGGGGAACAGAAGTTGACGGTTGGTACCAACTCTGTTTGTAGCTTGTGAGGTCGGCAGTTGGATAGTGAAGACGTTAACATGGATCATTATACATCGATGTCACGCTAATCCGTCGTGAGCAAGGCTCCGAATACCGGATCAGGACTGACAGTCCGGCGCGCTGACGTTTATCTCGGTGCGATCCGGCGAGACTGAAGGCCAAGACCTTCATACAAACCACATCCAACGAGCCTTTACGTGTCGGACTGGTATGATTAGCCACTGTCAAAATTTCCCCGCGCCCGGGTGGATAACATGGTTGACGTCCGGGGATAATGTGGATCAAAGGTGGTGTGATACTGCGCCAAGGTTCTTCGAGCCACCCCATGAATGGTTGCACACTACACTCTGCTGGCTCGGCTATGTTGAAGACGTGTATAATGCCTGTCATATAATCGAATAGAACTAAGATTATGATATCGCTTAATCACAGTGTGGGGACCGAAGAAATGCCGGTTCCCAGTCAAAGCCAAGACCACCTGTTGTCAGTTTGGTCCGCTACGGAGCGTAAACGACGGTGAGATTGTTCCGAATGCATGTTTCTTATTGGTTGCAACGTCTGCAAGAATTAACATCCTTATGGCTTTAAGATGTATCATGATTTCTAGGTATGCATAGGTACTATGGAGATGGTCAGAGCCTTCCGAGGGACTCTGTGCTAACCTTACGAAATGGACTCTAAGACTCTCTGAGTGTTGGCACTACGGTCGTAAAACCACCGCGGCCTATGGACTGTACGGAACTGGAACAAACGGCTCTCTTTATAGCATATGCGTACTTGGTAGGAAACCTTGTGTTTTATCTCAAGGGATGCACTCGAGTCTGTAGAGAACACAGATTGACGATCTTTTCAATAACAACTATTGTGCTCTAGAAGCTGCAACGGGGATTGACGTAACGAGCCACCTTTTTGGCGAGAAGACCGGCTTTGGAGTCAACGGCGAATACCTTATCTTTCTTCTTTGTGACAAGGTTATGGCGAAGTGCTCCAAGTGAAGACCGACAGCAACCGATTGATAGTGGCTGGTTTGGAAACCAGGTCCAAAGGGATGAAATAATTTGAGCTCCTGAGCGATCGCTGACTGTCCGAGTCAAGAAAACCTATCCTCTTGTCTAGAAGGTAGTTCTTTATACGTTATGAACAAGCAATAACGTAGACTGTAGACAGCAATGCAAAGGAACAAAGCCTAGAAAGCGAACAAAGGGTAGAATGCGGGATACTTCGACGAACGATTTGCTTGATTTAAAATGTTTAGAAACAAGAGAGCAGCTGATAAATGCATTGTTTCCGAGCTCCTGATTATATAATTTCGTTCGATTCCGAGTGTCTTCTAGGTTTCACACCTTGCAAAGACAACCAATATCACAACTCGGCCGGATTCTGGGTGAAACAATACAGCATTTCTCTTTTGGACACTACCGGAACGGTTACATCTGCTACGAACACTCTATCGAAGAACGGAAAGGATGTATGTTACTGCCGCTATTATTTTTCTGGTGGCCATCTTCCCCGTCTTTTCCGCAGGTTCGGCGAAAGGGGACATCGAGTGCGCCGAGAAGTGTAAAGAGAAATATGGGTTCAGGACTGATGGGTATTATGACTGCTTAAAAGCGAATTGTATATAGTTTGACGTTCTTGACCATATAATTACCCGTGATCTAGATGTGGATAATAATATCAAACGGTACCTAGGTAGCGGAGAATAAAGGGCCAAGACCAGATTTCTATTATCAAGTTGCTTGCGGTTGTGATAGAAATCAGTCGTGATAATACCGAACGAGTGCAAATGTCCGAAGGAATGCTTCTACCCAAACCTTATGCTCGCCTGATACATGACCTCTCTTGCTTCTCATAGTTGAAGACTCCGTCACCTATCACGCTGACGTTCTATTGTAAATTGATGGAGATGTATGTTGATTAACGGCGGAAAACTGGAGAGAAGTACGGCCGCTTGTCACAATCGGTCCAAATGAGGCAAAGCGATTGCCTTAGGATTATAGGGCGAAGACCTAGAACGAAGAGCAAACTTCGTCAGTCTTAGAACCTGGCCATGCGCTTTAATCAATATCACGATTTCGATGCACAACTTCATTCAATATAGATATCCTCACGACATGATTAAGCCAAAGTCTCGCCAGGAGATTCTCCTAACCTTAGTCCTATCTCCATAGTGCTAGATAGAGGCATTGATGATTTCCTAAAACCGAATTCAAGACTCGTTCTATGGGTTTAATTAAAATGTTACTTCTGTCCACTTAGGACGTCATATCTCGTTTTACTCTACGGCAAGAACCAGGTTGCTGATGTAAACTAAAACAGCTACCACTTTTACGGCATATAAATATTCTCTAGCATCAAGGCGGTTGTCACAGTTTTAACTGCTAGTAAGGGTCCAGTAATGATTATTATTATTGTGCGAGAAAGGAAGAAAAAGCTATTTAAATAAAGGTTAAAAAGCGAAATTATATATACCGTATCGGGGCCGTATCGCGGCTTATACGCGGTTTAGTTTAGCGTTTTATAATAATACTTCGGTTTAAAACCTATAATTGCTTTTAATTACGTATAAAACCACTTTTTATCGTAAAGCTTTCGATAGTTAAAATAAATGCTTATTATTAAAATTAATAGTGTTTATTATTTTTAAACAAATTAAATTAACGCAACCGATTTTGCTAAGTTTTACCGCTTTTATATTAATACGTTATAGTATATACGCTAAAGTTACGGCTTTAATAAAGCAAACTAAATTAACGCAGCCGATTTTACCGGGTTATACCGCCTTTTTATTAACGGAACGCGTTTTATTTGTTATTTATAAATATTAACGTTATTTCGTTTTTATATTACCGGTTTTTTACGTTAATACTACCGTTTCGCTTTATTATCGTTAGTTTTATCGACGTTTTTTTACTTTTAAAATATTTATTTTAATTAATTTATTTATTACGTTTTGCTTTTTTACCGACGTAATTATATCGCCGGTTTTTTCCCGCTTTATAAACTTTAACGTTTATTTATATTACGTCTATATTGTTTTAAAAGCTTATTACGTATAGTTTAATATAAACAAGCTTTTTATAATTTCGTATTGTTATAAAGCTATTAATATTACGCGTTATAATTAATATATTTACTATAAAAATATTTATAAAAAAGTAAATATATTTTAAATCGATAACGTATTACCGCCGTATTACTAAATTTTATTAATAATTATAGGTCGTTTTTATTATATTTAACGATAGTAAAAATACGTTTTACTTTTTACGCTAATTTAAAGCTTTTTAAATTAAAAACTAAAACGGCGTTAAAAATAATAATATTAAATTTTAATTTAGCGAAAAAGTTCGCCGTATAATTAAAAACGTAACGGTCGCGTTTATAACGGTTTTTAAAAACGTTAAAAAAAAAGTCCGTAAAAGCTACTATTTTATTAGCGTTATTAAATAAAAAACTATAAATTTCGCCGTATTATCGCTTTTTTTTCGTTATTATTATTATTAATTTTTAAAATTTTAAATTTACCGTTAAGCTTTTATAACTTTTAAATCGTTTTATTATATTTTCGCTTTTTTTACTGCTAACCGCTGTTTTTAAAACTTTATTTTTAAAAAAAAAAAAAAGCTTATATTAATATTTATTTATTCCGCCTTTTTAATAAAAACTATAATAAAACTTTTTAGCTATTAATCAAATAAAATTTTAAAAGCGCTATTATTATAAATAATTTATAAAAATAATAATTCGGTTATAATTTGTTAACTTTTTGCGTAAATAATTATTAAAGCTTATATAAACGATAACGTAAACGACGCCGACGTTATTAACGTAATACGTTAGTTTTTTTTTTTCGATATAAAAATATAAGCTTTACGATTTGCTATTATTTATACGCCGTTATTAATTTCGCCGTTTATATACTTTTGTTTTATTATTACGCTTTATTATCGTTTATTTTACGTTTTGGTTTTTTTTATATATAATAGTTAAAATGCTATATTTAATAAAAAAATAGTTTATATAACTAAATATATAGGTTTAAGTTTTATTAATATTATTACTATTTTATCGTATTTTCGGTTTTTTATTTTTATTTTTCGTTTTACGCTTTATCGCCTTTATTATTAACCCGCTTTACGCTTTATTTAATAGTGTTTCGGTACCGTTACGCCGTTATTTTATTTTTATATATTTTTAGTTTATAAAAAAAAAAACTATAATAAAAAAAACCGCGTTTATTTTTTTATTTACCGGCGGTTTATAATTAATAATCTTTTGTTTTACGAATAAAATAATACCGTATCAGTTTTTTCGCAAGGTTTTTTTTAAGCCTCGCTTTTTTTTAACAAATTGTTTTCGACGGTTTTTTTTATTATAAATATATTATTATTAATCCGTTTTAATTATAAAAGCTAACGGTATATTCGCTTTTTATAAGTTTTATATAACGTAAATTCCGTTAAAGCTATTATTTTTTAAGCGTCCCGTTTTAAAAAACTTAGATAATATTAATGTTTTTTTTTATTTACCGGCGTTTTAGGACTTTACCGGCTACGCCTTATTATTTCCGCTTTAATTTACGACTTTTACCTTTTTTAAATGCGGGTTTATTTAAGTATTTAAAATAGAACTTTTTAATTTAATGTTTTATGCTTTTGAAATTTATTATTACTTTTTAATTAAATCGGTAAGGTTTTATTTATTTAATTTTATATATTTAGCTTTTTTTTTTATTTTTTTTATAATTTAATATATTAATAAAAACTTATCGCGTTTTGTTTTAGTTATTATTATTATATATTACGATTTTTTTCGTTATTAAGTCGTATTTTTAGTTTATTGCTTTTTATTTAAAAAGTTTATTACTTTTATAACGTTAAAAAAAGGATACGTAAAATATAAAAAAAACGCGATATTTTAGCAATAGTTTAACGACTACGGCTTGTTTATATATTTTTTTAATTCAAAAAAAACCGATTTAGTTTTCGGACAATTTTAAAAACGGCTTGCCTAAATTTAGGTTTTTTATATTAATTTAAACCTTTTGTTTTATTTTAAACGTTTCGGTATTTTTTCGATACGCGTTTATATTATTAGTATATTATTTTTAGGCTTTTATTATAAAGGTTTTTGCCCGGTTTATTATACGTTTAATACGGTCGGCTATATTATTTACAGTTAAAAATTTTTTCCGTTACGTTTTTATAAGCGTTTTGTTATTTAATCGTTTAAGTTTAACGTTTATAATTAAATATTAACCGTAATTAATAAAAAACGGTATTAATTTAGTAGTTTTTAAAACGTAGTTATTTATAACGAATTCGGTTAAAAATAATTAATCGATTTAATTATTTTAATAAAAATTATAATAAGCTTTAAAATATTGTTTTATTATAGCGTTTATTTTTTCGGTTTATTTATCGGTTTTTAAATAAAACGCTATTAAAAAGGATAGTTTAACGTTTAGCCGTTTATTAAATACGCGTTAAAATATAAAAACAAAGCTCGAACTTTTATTAAATATAATCGTTTTTAAAGCGTTATATAAACGAAAAACGTTCGTTACGAACGCGTTTATTAAAGTTTTCGTTATTATATTATATACGGCGATAAAATGCTTTATTTTAATAAATTTATTAATTACGATTAATATTGTTTTATAGTTTATTTCGTTTCGTTTATAGTTTAGTAATAGCTTTACGTAATTAATCGAAATATTTGTTTATAAACGAATTAAAATTAATAAAAGCTCGAAAAAGCCTTATAACGCCGACTTTAAAATTTTCGTACGTTAATAAAAATAGCAATTTTTTATAAATAATATTGCCGAACGAAATATATTAAGCTAAAAATACGACTATTTTAGTAAATTTTAGGTTTTAAAGCGTTTAAAATGTTTTTTTAAGCCGGAACCGTATATTTTATTAATAATTTCAAGGCGTAAAGGTTTATTATTTAGGATATATAATATTTTTTTTACGTATATTCGTTTTTAAACCGCCGTATAGTCGGATTTAATTACGTAAAACTTTTGCTTTTTAATTTAACGCAAGAATTTTTAAACTTTTTTATTAATAATAGCCGCGTATATATTAGCGGTTAGTTTTAATACAGTATATGCTTTATTAATAAATTAGTTAATCGGTGCTTTATCGGCTATAACTTATAGTAAAGCCTTTTCGGCTTATTTTTTAAGCGGTAATAAAGTTTAGAATTTATTAGCTATTTTATTATTTACGGTGTTTTTTTTATTTAACGGCTTATTATTAGGTTTACGTAAAAATACGTTTAAAATAGTTACTTTATAGTTTAAGCAGTATAAAATTTAAAAATAGAAATTATTTAAAAACTTTAATTATTTTATTTAGCGTTAATTTAATAATTTTATAATAGCGAAATGCTAGAGATTTTTATAATTCGTAACGATTTTAACGCATTTTTTATAACTTTAAAGTTTTAGTTTTTATTTTTCGAATGTTTTTATAATAGCAAAAAGTTTTTTATTATATATTTTATAGTTATATTTTATTACGGAATGTTTTAACGAAAAAAAAGCAATAAAATACCGTTTATTTTTCGAATCGATTTAATAAAGCATTTTGCTCGTAGTTTAGTTTAACGCGTTAATTTTAATAATGGTTTTTTAATCCGGTTTATAATAAATTAATACGGAGGTTATAATAAAAACGTTTTTAAATCGTTTAAAAGCCGTTTTTACGTTATCGGTAAAGTTTTTCGGCTAAAATTTTCGGCTTATTAAGTCGGTAAAGGGTTTTATAATTAAAAAAAACTTACGGATAAACCGTCGGTAATAGTTCGCGAAGTTTATAAACTGCTAAAGATTTTATAGCGTTATAGGTTTATTTTAGCTTTATACTGCTTTAATTTTTTTTAAGTTTATATTAATATTTATCGTTAATATAATAAAGTTTAAATATTTCGTTTACGTAACGCCGAATTTATATTTTATAATGTTTATTATAAACTTAGCGTTTTTTAGTTTCGTTAAAACTTTTTATATATAACGGCGGTATTTACGTTTTAAATCGTTATAAATAAAAATATCGTTTAAATAAACCGTAATATATTTATTTAAAATATTAAACAAAATATTGTTAATATAATATTAAAAAGTGCTAAATGCTTTTATTATTTCGAAATTAGCGACGAAATATTTAAAAAGTCCGAACTTTATAATAAAAGCTATTTTTTACTCGTTATTCGAAGCAATTTATAATCGATTAAATACTGCGGTAATATTAAACTTAGTATATTATTTTGCTTTTTTTAAAACGTTTAAAGTTTTATAAATAAAAAAAATTAAATACCGGTTTTTAACCGTTACGTTATTTAGTTTTTTATAATTTACGTAAACGTATACGTTATTTTTTAGCTTTTTAGTAAAAAAAATAAAAGTTACCGCCGAAAAAGTGTTAGTTTATATAAAGCTTTAATTTAAATAGTCGTTAAAATATTTTCGGACTATAAATAATTTACGTAACGATATAGGCCGAGCTTAAAAATTAAGCGGTTATATACCGGAAAAAAAGTTAATTTTATAGTTTAACGGGCGGTAAAATAAAAGCTCGTTTATTTTAATTAATAAAAAAGCCTCGATAAAATTGTAGTATTTTTCCGGTAAACGAGTAAATATTTTTCGCTTAATAAATAAAGTTTTGCCGTTAAGATATTTTTAAATATCGTTATTAAAAATACGCCGAAATTAAAGCGTTTTTTCGATTTATAAATAAAACGTACTAAATCGAAAAAAAAAAAGTAATAAATCGGCATTAAAGCTATTTGTTATTAATTTTTATAGCGTTTTTATTATTATATTTATAACTAGTTTTTCGACCGAAATTTTTATAATTTTATCGACGTTAGCTTTTTTTATTACTAATAACGTATCGGTAATAGTATATAATTTAAATATAAGTATATTTTTAAAATGCGTGCCTTTTTTTTTATAAAATAGTATAAACTTTACGGCCGAAAAAAGCCGTATTTTTATAAAGTCGCTAATAGCCGGATTTCGTTTTATCGGCGTTATTTTGTTTATAATTTAGCTTTCGATCGATATTAACTTTTTAATTTAGTCGATTTTAAGGTTATAGCGTTATAACTATAGCAGTTTTAAAATTATTTCTTTATTTTTTAAAGGCTAAATATATAACGTAAAAGTTTTTAATACGCCGGCGATTATATATTAAATAATATACGTTTTAATTAACCGGCTTATTACCGTATTATTTACTAGTTTAAATATTTTAAGCTTTATTGCGGTTTAAATTAGTAATAAATGTTTATACGTAAAAAAAATATTAATAAAACTTATCGGTAAATATTCTAAATCGATTAATAACCTATATGCTATTTATTTATAATTTAAAAACGTAACGTATATATTAAATATTAAAAACGTATTAAAATTTATAAATTAGATATATATATTATTACCGATATTTTATTTATGTTTTTTTTGTTTTTTTTTACTACGTTTTTAGCGAAAAGTTATTTTTTTTCTAAATTTAAAGTAATAGCGGTTTTAATTTACGTTATTTTTACAATTTTTAATCGTTTTATAACCGAATTCGTTTTATAGTAAAAATAATTAATTATAAAATAGCTTTTTTTTTTATAGTTTTTATATAAACTTTATCGGTGGCGTTTTACTTTTTCGGCTAAAGAAAAATTAAAGCTTTTCGTTTTTATAAGCGGGATTTTATCGAGTTATATAAGATTTTCTTAATTTATTATTAGCGTCGGTATTTTAGTTTCGTTAATACTAATTAAAATAAAGCTTTTCGCTTTTTTATTACGTTCGGACTAAAAGCTTTAATTTATTAAATTATTTATAAATTATTTATATAACGTAATTTATTCGTTAACGTTTTTATTATTTAATTATAATATTATTAATATAATAACGTTATATAGTTTTTAATTAATTTTAATTTAAAGCGTTTTAATTTATTAAAAACTAATCCGCTTGTTTTAGTTAATAAATTAAACGAACTAGTTAATAAAATTCGAAAACGAGGTCGCTTTTTATTTAAAAGCTTTAAACTTTTAAGCCGTTTATTTATATACGTTTATAATAATATAAACCGGGTTAAATAACGTAAAAATATTTTCGTAATTATATTAAATAATTGCTTTTTTAATTTTAGCTCGTTTATCGGTAATTATTATAGCTTTTTAGCTAATAAATCGCGTTATGTTTTTAATTTAATTCTAAATTTAAAAATAAACGTTATTATTAAATTAAAAATAAATATATAAAATCCGGTCCGTTTTTATTAAAAAATATTATATATTTATAACTAATTTAAACCGGATTGCGGTTTTTTAATTCGTATATTGTTTTTAGCGTATTATTAGTTATTTTTCGTTTTTCCCGAACTAATTAAAGTCGGAGTAGCGGGGTTTTAATATAAAGCCGGCGTTAGCGTTAGTTATTTAAATAAATAGCGTAACGCTGCTTTAAAAATAATACGCCGTAACCGGCGTAGCGGTAATTAAATCCGAAGAAAATATTCGCGAAAAAGGTTTTAAAATAAAGCGGTTATTATATATTCGATTTTTTAGTTTTACGATTTTTTCCTATAACGTAAATATTTCGGCGCGTTATCGGTTTGCATTTTTTTTAGCTTTATTTAATTAATTAGTTTAGTAAAAATTATTTAACGATAGTTTATTAATTTACTACTAAAAAAAGTCGCGTTAAATATAAAAAGCTATAACGCTTTGTTTTAAATATTTTAAAAGCCGTAAAAATAAACTTTATAGGTCGCTAGCAATATTATATAAATATATAAAGTTATTTTTTAAGTCGGCGATTAAATATATTAACGTAAATTATTGCTTTAATAACGATTTAATAGAAATAAATGCTTATAACTCCGATTCGGTAGTAAAAAGCTCCGGGTTAAACGTAAAAATTATAGCGATAATAAATTTAAAATAAAAAAAAAAAAAGCAAAAAAAAAAAGAAAAAAAAATTAATTTTTTTTATATATTAAATATAATAAACTGTTACAGTTTTAATTACTAATAAAAATCTAGTAATAACTATTATTATTATACGAGGAAAAAAAAGGAAGCTATTTAAATAAAGGTTAAAAAGCGAGATTATATATACCGTATCGGGGCCGCATTGCGGCCTATACGCGGTTTAGTCTAGCGTTCTGTGATAGCGGTATCGACACATGTTTCTCGGATACGACACCTACTATACTCGAAGCTTGCCTTTAGTATCAGATCGTCGAGAATCAGGCAAGAAAGCCGTGCTTCCCCCTTTAGTCAATAATATAGTCATCTTTCTTATCGTGTATCTCGAGACCCTTTGTGTAGAGGCGCAGATGGGGCGACGAGGCAAAAGTACATATTCGTAAAACAAACTCCGTCCAGTACTTATTGCAGTCCTGAAAGAACAAGGAGGTAAAAGAGATAACAAACAGACCAGTCATAGTTTGAAATAGCCATGCGTCAATTCTTCGCGTGCTTAACTCATGGTGATCCAATGTAGATTTGCAAGCTTCCTACTGCTGTAGTGCACGTGTCTACTCTGTTCTTCCAGGACCAGATATAACAAAGCACTGAGTCGTCAATTTTATCCTCGTTACGCTGTATTTTCCCACGTATGATCGTTGTCAAATCGGTTATCAAATAAGTGCAATGCAAAACAATCTACCACTGCTACATGTAGTGACGTAAATTGTGGCAAAAGACATCTAACAAAAGCGTCCAAGGCTGTCGATTTGACAACCCTTGAAAGCTTTTACCTACACAAAAGGCATGTCAAGACACAGTCTCATCGAATGACCCCATGTTCTGCCTACGAGTACAACGACACGTGCGGAGACGCAAGGAGATCTGGGGCGAATATGGGGAAGCTCTAGCTTCGATCGTTACCCATTGTGGGGAAATCCCCACGGACATACTCAGATCTGTTTCCATCAATCACGATCGATGCCAAGAGGGTCGGTCCTAGATGAGCAGACCTAGGTTCAGGATTTGGACTGCAAAACTGCCATCGAAAGAATATAGAAGTGAGGATGCGTCCCGTTTTGTTGGACCTGTGGGCTTCGTCCTGAGTTCTCAGTTTCCGCACAGAAGTGGTCCGATTCTTCCAATCGCCCAGCATCAATTGAGGCAACATGAAGTCTTCTTCTCTTTTGCTTGCCTTGCCAGCTGCAGCCGGCGCCGTTTCCGCCTTCGGAGAGCTCCCGGCACATGTCCCAAGGAACGTACAAGAGTTTCGAGAGAAGCACCCTTACAAGCCTTCCCCCAGTCTTGGTGGCGGCGGGAAGCGACCGATTACAACGATCCGAAGCTCTAGAAACGGGACTGATGATGTGTCGGACGAGTTTCTGCGCGGGCTACACAGGGCAAACCACGGCGGAACCTTATATCTCCCTAAGGACAAACTCTATGTCATTGGCAAGCCCCTCGATTTGACATTTCTCGATGATGTCCAGGTTCACTGGGACGGCGAGGTCAAGTTCACCGACGACACGCCATACTGGCAAGCCAATGCCTTCACTCACCCCTTCCAGAACTCCATAATGTTTTGGAAGTGGGGAGGCAAGGACATCAAGATTCATGGTGACGGAGTTCTCAACGGCAACGGACAGCGTTGGTGGAACGAGTTTGCAGGGCTCGAGATCCTCGACCCAGATAATGAATACCTGCGACCGATCCTCTTCTATGCTGAAAATGCCACCAATTTCGCGATGGAGGGTATCCATGAAAAGGACTCGCCCTGCTGGACCAATTTCATCGTCACCTCGCAAGATATTTCGTTCAGGAACGTCATCGTCACGGCGGAGTCCAACAACGCCTCTGCCCTTCCCAAGAACACTGACTTCTTCGACTCGCTAAATGTCGTCAATCTTGAAGTTGAGAAGGTTTGGGTTAATATTGGGGATGATTGTTTCTCGCCCAAGTCCAATGCGACTAATATTCACGTCGATACTATGTACTGCAACGGTAAAGTAATCCCCCAGCGCATCATATCCGAGCTTGGCACTAACACTGCTCATAGGTACTCACGGCCAATCGATGGGCTCAGTGGGCCAGTACGAGGGAGAGTACAGTTACATCCAGGATGTAGTCATCGAGAACGTTTGGCTATTGAATGGCCAACATGGCGCTCGTATCAAGACATGGGCTGGGCCAGATGTTGGATATGGCTTTGTCGACAATGTGACTTTCAGGTACGTGTCCCGGATCATAAGAACCGGCATGTTCAAACACTAACATGTAATTATCAAGAAACTTCTGGCAAGCCGCCAATGAGTACTCGGCATTCCTGGACTCATGCTACTTTAATGTACGTTCAGCAATCTCTTCCACTCTATTTGGTGAGGCCCGATCACTAACGCGGCTGATCCCTTCGGCTCAGATTGACGCCGAAACCTGCGCTGCCTACCCCAGTCAGATGAACATCACCAACATCCTGTTTGAGAACTTTACTGGATACACATCAGGAAAGTACGGAACAGCTGTTGCCCAGCTGACATGTTCTACGAACCCCAACGCTGTGTGTGACAACATCCAGTTCCGGAACTTCAATGTTACCTCCCCTTGCGGCGACGCTATAGTGATTTGTGATGGTATCAAAGGCGGGCTTGGAGGAACGGATTGCTTCCCCTCAAACTCGACCGAGGCTATTGCAGCGCTCAGTGCCACGTGTTCAGTGCCTCAAGCAACCACAGTTGTCGGTCCTTGGTGATAGCAAATAGCACTAGATTCTGATGAGTAACTAAGCCATCGGATTCAGATGAAGTGAGGGAGAAAACAGGCTCAACAGTAAAAACAATAGTATAGAATTATTTTCGTTGTTTAACAAAAAGGGCTTTGCTTTCAATTGGAAGTTCCAATTTGATCACGAACACTTACATATATCACTTTTTGATTGCAATCCCTTTCCCTTCTTTGTGTCCTGAATTCGGGCCATGTGCAAGAAAACTCTCTTCGCCGGCAGCAAGTAGCCAATTCACACCTATGGTAGGACAACTGAATCATTCCAGATGGAAATTCGGGATCTGAAAGTGGTCTTTAAATGAAAGATCAGATATTTGCCCACTAACATCACACGTTCAGGACAACCAGCCTAGAACTCGAATCAACTTAGCTAGTTAGCGTGCGCTGTATTGATTTTTGCAACTATGAAATAGTCCATAGACACAAGGCTGAGTCCTAGTAATCTCATAATAATGCACATTTTAAGAGGCTTGTTTAAGTCGTCAATGACCTATATCTACGGAATGCACTCGGCCAGGCGTTGCAAATTCAAACGGCGATATGCTCGTTCAAGCAGTTGTGCTGTCTGGGGAAATGCTTCCTGCCAAGTGGTCACAGAATAGAGCTGGAGCGTTATACCATTACACCACTAGTGCCACAAGTAAAAGTCGAACGTTTTCAAGTTACGACCGAATCCACCCACTTGTATACGTACTGAGACACAAGTGACTACTGCTCGTTCTTATCCAGTCCATTTCCGTAAGAGGAGGATGCTCGACGTCGAAGCCATCTGAGCGTAGGACAATGCAAAACTGATTATGAAAGTTGTTGATGAACTTTCTTCGAACAACCCCGGCGACATTTGGGTGTAAGTAATCAATGCTGGTCACGAGCGGAACACATTTTGAGCTTGTTCCTATGTTTAGAGTCCCGTCAATTGTACTCTAACAAAAGTGTTTCCAAGGGGCGGTCGCGATCAACACGACTACCTTACTGCCGAAAACCCGAAATCGAGTACCCGCAGCAGTGGCCACAACTATTGTAAGTCAGTGAATTATTGCTCGTTGCGTAAGGACGGGAGTTCCTGCACCAAAGTCGCTCTGGTTAACTAAAAAAGGCGCAGTAAAGTGGCGACCAAACGTTGAGACCCGCACCCGATTTTGATCATTGCCTCACAAGCCCTAGAGATCCGGCTTCTACAGGCTGGTCTTCGGTAAAGACTCCAGAGCATTCTCCGTGAGAGTTAGCAGCACACTTCGCTCGGTACTACTCCGATGCTAACTTATACGGAACTTCAACATCTAAGGTCATTTGATGTGCTGCGTCTTTCAGGTAAACATTGTGGATGCGCTTAGTAACACAATTTTTCACAGCTCTCACATGATACTGATAGCTGATCGCCTAGTTTATCGCTGGATATAGCCACACAACTCTGAGTGTGGCTGCTTCTTACTCGAGTGTTTCTCAGTCTTCCGGTCACGCATCCAAGTCTATTCATCAAACATCTAACAACCACTTGCGACATGGGATGCCATCCATCGTTCTGTGTCGCCTCATCAAGACTTGGCTTGAATAACGATCAAGCCCATCCGCTTCACCCATCGTGAGAAGTCATACAATCCGCGCTGGCTGGCATTTAGAAAACCATACCAATTATGCGCGGAACTGGGCTTTGGTGTCGCTGCATGTGGACACTAGCATCTGTGTCTTCTCGGGGCCGGCTGCAGGTGGCTTGCGGTGCAATCACGCTTCGCCATCCGAAACGCCCTAGAGGCTAGTATCGTATCAATTTTCTCAAGTCTGACCTGAGACGTGGCGATTAGAATATGGCGCCTAGCATGCGGGTATTCTCGGCAGCGATGTATGCTACTGATTATACAATCATATTTCAGCGCTGTGATATTCTTGATCAAGGCGAGGTAAGTTCATGGCCACCTATATAAGCGCCATGAGCTCACAGGCGCCTGGCAGACGTCGCCTATCGGAGGGTTGCAGGGTGCCATATTCAGCTTGAGTCCATGACTATTGGCAGAGACAAGATCCCGCTTCGATTCACGTGTAGACCCAAGAGCGCGGACCCAGGAACCTGCTTAATATCCATCGTTGTGGATGTGATTGCTGTTGATTCATTGGACGCGATGCAGACGACACCGCTGCCAAGAATCCCAGGTTGTTTCCAGAGTCCAAATTTGAGGTGTGGTTGTCGTTTCAGGACAACAGGGATCATGGGAGCCACCAATACCCATCCCATCGTGATCAATCAATCAGACCGATGCTGGGAACTTCCGAGATTTCTTCAAGGATTCCAGCCCCGGCTCTTTCCAACTCTACTGTATCTAGCCGAGGACATTCGTACACTCGGTGCATGTTCCGGCTTCAAGTCATCTAGTTGTGGGCGTTGGGGCGGGCTTAGGCGGGCCATGGGGCATACTATATGCTATTACTGATGACAATCTGTTGTCGCTTCAAAGTAGTCGCGACGAGACAAGAAGCCAACTGACATCAGTTCGGCTGTGGCATAGTATGTACGTAGAGGCGCAAAGAGGTTCGCTTATTCACGAGCTCTGCACTAGCTCTGATTGAAGTCATGACGACTACTCTGCTCGGCTATTAATATTAAGGACTGAAATGTTATCAAGGGTCTTGGATGGATGAACTAGTAACGGCAGACTACTGCTTTTTTAGGCAACAGTCGCGTAGACTTGTGATGTTTTTTACCCCTGCCGTTTTTTTAGCGGCGCGGCTTCGATCTTGGCAGCTTCGGCTTGAACCGAACGTTCTGCGCTGCCCCTTGCTGCTCTCTAGGATCACTCATGGTAGGTGGGAAAACGTTTTTGCTAACGTCGCTGCTCCACCAGGCCGGCCCAGCGACCGGGATCCATGTGTATGGATTCACGCGGCCGGAAAGCCTCCTCGCCTCGAATGTGACTTTGAATTGTTTCCACATGGCAAGTGCCTTGGCGCTCGTTAATCCAAAACCTCCAGCATCGAGGAGTAGTGGTCTGGCCATTCAGGATGGCCAGGTTCTTGCGTGACTAGTTGAGCCTCATGCCATGATGCCCCACGCTGCCCCTGATGTCCGCAGTACTCGCAATCAAAGGGCGAGAACGCCTACGGCGACGAGGTTCGAGGTCAGATACTTGGGTGCGGTCAGGTAGGTATATAACGAGCAATGCGCGGCTATCACGTCTCGCTTCCATTCCATCTCATCACCCTCATTCTCAACGCTTGAAGCACTTGACTCGGTCCGCTTTCGACCATCCTTTCGTTACTCCGAATTCATTGGCTGTGCCATTCATTCTTTTCTGACTATCCGCTCATTCAGCCCCTACCTCTAGGCTTATATATCCTCGCTCTTTAAATAACCTTCAAGATGCGTTTCACCTCTGCCGCGGCCGCTGTGGCTTTTGTCACTACTGTTTCTGCGCACACCCGCATGTACAGCGTTTGGGTAAACGGCGAGGACCAGGGTGATGGACGAAGTGTCTACATCCGATCTCCCGCAACCAACGACCCAGTCAAGGACCTGACCTCCCCCGATCTGGTCTGCAACACCGCCGGTGCCACCGCCGTGGACAGCTTTGTCTCGGCTGCCGCCGGTGACACCCTCTCTTTCGAGTGGTACCACGACAGCCGTAACGACGACATCATCGACTTGTCTCATTTGGGTCCCATCATTACTTACATTGCTCCCTACACTGCGGATAACGGCGCCAGTCCGATCTGGTCGAAGATCGATGAGGAGGGCTACGCAGACGGGACCTGGGCCGTGGAGAATCTCGTCTCCAACGGTGGCAAGAAGGACTTCACTGTGCCCTCCGGCATCGCCGCCGGCCAATACCTGATCCGACAGGAGATCATTGCTCTCCACGAGGCTGACGCTGCTTATACCGACAACTCGGCCCGTGGCGCACAGTTCTACCCCTCATGTGTTCAGATCGAGATTACCGGTTCTGGATCTGATGTTCCCGACACCGACTTCGACTTCAACACTGGCTACACTGAGGCCGACCCCGGTATCGTGTTCAACCTCTACGCTTCTTACTCCAGCTACGACATCCCCGGCCCTGCCGTATGGACTGCTTCCGGGAGCTCCTCGGACTCCTCAAGCTCGTCGTCCGCAGTCGTTGCCGCCACCACGACTAGTGCTGCGGCCGTTACTACTTCAACTGCTGCTGCTGTTACTAGCACTGCTGTGGCTGCTACTACCACTGCCGCCGCCGCCTCGACAGTCACGTCGGCGGTATCCTCTGTCGTTTCCCAGGTTGCTACGACCCTCCAGACTTCTACGAGGGCGGTCACCAGCGTTTCGACTGCTGCACCTGCACAAACCAGCTCCGTCGGCACTGGTGCCGGCACTTCTTCCGGAACTGTTGCTCTGTACTACCAGTGTGGTGGTGCAAACTGGACTGGCGCAACCACCTGCGCAGAGGGTACTTGCAAAGCCTGGAACCCCTACTACTCGCAGTGCGTCTCGTAATCAACGAAAGTGAACGAGTCACAGCACGTATACTTGTCGTTTGAGTCGACGATATACATAGAATCCAGGCCTCTGTGCCTGTTATAATGAGTGCTATCGTGCTTTCAACCCTGTAATTTCTTGTATATAAGCCTTAGACACTATAACATCAATTGTTTCATTATCCATCCTTAACTGCCATCGTGTATGCTGCGCACTCAGGTGTCAAGCCCAGGTTTACTCTCGTAATCTGTGAACACTCGTCCGCCGCGCCTCTAAAAGAGCTTCTGGCTTTCCACGCACGAGCGACCGAGTCGCACAAGGCTCGGGCGGCCAGAAAAGAGTCGGTCCAGGCACGTAATTCGGCGATGTAGTGAGCAGGATGGTATCACCCTTAACTGCAGGCCTGTTCTTCTGATAAATTAACGTGGCATAGATGCGGAGAGCTCTGGAGAAAGTCGCAAGTGCGAGGAAAAATGAGGCAAGTGCGATAACCAATGCGTTTCCATTAGACGAATGGTCGAAGTTGGACTCAACGACGTCAGGTGGCGGTAAAACCGGTCCGTCGGGATCGTTGGTATCCATGTTCAAAGGGTATGACATGATGCACGGTTGCTGAAACTAGGTTGAGTGTTATGTTTCCGACGAAAATGTGATCAACTAAGTGGGCAGGATTTGCGGCTAAAGACCGTATAAGAGAATAAGCGACGAAGGTTTGCTTTAAATATTAAGTAAAAGAATGCCTTTTATACTATACTACCACTTATAGTCTTTAATTAAAAGGGGGCTAATACTGTATAAATATATCATTAAACTCTTTTACGAGCAAGAACTTAATAAAAGTTAACTAAAATAAAGGATAAGATATTTTAAGCCTTATATTTAGTACTTAGTACTTGATTTTATTACGGCGCTTTATTAAAACAGCTTAAAAGCGAATGTTAAGATTTTTTAACTTTAATAATGAATAAACCGTTATAAAAAACGTATATAAAGTATTATAAAAGATTAACGCGTTAAATATAACAGTTAAAATATAGTAAGCATTTATAATCTTTATATACGGTCTTTTAAATATATATAGTTTATTAAGTTATTTATAAAAAAGTGATTAATATATCTTAATAATTATAAGTAACGTTAAAGTAAAACAGTTACAATAAAGCTTTTTATAAAAACAAGGCTTTAAAGTTTAATTTAATATATATAATATTAATAAAAATAAAGAAAGAAAAAAGCTTAAACTTAATAAAATGCTAAATAAGCTATAGTATTTATAATACGCCTTTTATTTAATTTATTTTTTAATCCGTTAATTTATTTAAATAACCTAGCAATGCCGTCGGGAAATAACCGCTATAGTAAAATCCGAGCGGACTATAATTCGCATTTTTCTAAAATTAGTAATCGACGTTGTATTAGGGTTAGGGTTAGGGTTAGGGTTAGGGTTAGGCACACGAGCGTTAGCGAGTATGTATATAAATGTAAATTAAATGTAAAAAGCGTAGGAGTCCGACTTCGATCGTAATTAAAGTTTTGCCTAGGCTTTTTAAGGACTTTTTTTTACAGCGATAAAGGAATTTTTATAAATATATTTATTTTTTTTCGAGTATATCGGATAGAATAAAGAGTCCGGGTTTGTTATTATTAGGCGGAATTAACGTAATTACGAAGTTTATACCCGTACGGAATAAATTTAACCTAAAAGCCGCTAATAATAGTTTATAAAGTAGGTCCGCCGGTAATCGGGGGTCCGTTTGGCGTAACGATCGAAATTGTAAAATCGCGATCGAATGCCGAACTTTCCGAACTATAGAAACATAAATACGTTAAAATTTCCGTTCGTTAAAGCAAAAAAATACTTTTTTATTTTCTTTATTTTTATTTAAATATATGTATTTATATATATACTTAGTCGTAAAAAAGCAACTTTGTTTCTTTTTTTCTTTTTTGTTTTAAAATGCCCGTATTTTATTCGGGCAGTTTTGTAGCTATTCGGGATTTCGGGGTAACTTTATTAAAATAGCTTAAAATAAAGTAAGGTTCGGGTTATTAAAAGTTGCGTTTTTGCTAAATAGTAAAATTAAGATTAAAGTTAAAGGTTAAGGTTAAGAGTTAAAGTTAAGGTTAGTTTAAAGTTAAAGTTTCGAACTTTATATAACCGGAACCTTTAATCGTTTTATAATTTAATATAACTGTATTAATATATAACCTTTATATATTAAATAGGAAAATATTTTTAATTATTATTAAAAAAAATTTATAAATAAATTTACCGTAATTTTCTTTTTTTTACAAAAAGGCCGGGTATTTATAAACGCCTAATATATATGTAATTATACGGTTACTGTTTTTTAAAAACTGTTTTCGTCGTTTTTTTTTACCGGTTTCCGTAAGTATTAAGTTTTTAATATAATAAATTTTCTTTTTTATAATCGAAAATAGTTAAATTTTAAAGGTTTAAATTATTGTAAATATTTCTCCCCCGTTTTAAATAAATTATAACGTTATTAATTTTTAGCAATTTGTTTTTAGAATATTTTAAAAATATATTTTTTATAAGTCCTATTTTAATATATTTCTATATCGGATTATATTCTAATAGTAATAAATAGTTTAAAACCGTCTTTTTTTCCGTAAAATTAAGGTTTTCCGTAAACTATTTGTTTAATTTATTCGTAAAGTAGCTATAACGGAATAAATTATTAAACAGGTTTCTTTTTATAGTACGATAGTCTTTACTATCGCTATAAACTATTTTATATTTTATCCGCTCCGTTTTAATAAACGCTTTTTTAACGGTAAAAGGATATATAGATAAAAAGGGAATATATTAGTGCTTATTTAAAGCTTTTTTAAATAAATTCGTAGAAATCCTTCCGTTAAATATAAAGATTTCTACGTTAAAAAATAAAAAAGGCTAATCCGAAATATCCTACTTAATATTCAAGTTAGGATATTTAAATTGCTTTATAAATTTAACAGCCTTTTTATAAGTTCTATTAAAAATTCTAAAAATATTATTAATAAAACGCTTAAAAAAAAGCACTTTTTTGTTTTTATATTTAAAAAATTCTTTTTCGGCAATATTACAAAAAAAATTAACAATAATAAATATATAGGCTACCCCTATTACTAATCCCGATTTTTATTTATATATTTTATTACCGAAATAAAAAAAATTATTAAATAAAACAAACTTTATTATTTTTTTAATTTAAAACTTTTTAAGTTTTTTTTATATAAGAGGCAAAATAAAAAAGATTTTTTTTATAGCTGCTTCCTTAAAAATATTAGTATATATAGCTATAACGTCGCCCGTAATAAGCTAATATTTTGACTTTAGCAAAATTATTTAATTAATTGTATTAATTAATTCCTTTAAACTGTTAAAGACAGTAAAGTAGTTAAATAATAAAGGTTAAAAAGCTTAATTTATAACTTTAATAACTTTAGATATAATCTAGCTATAGTTCGGAACTATAGGCCTTAAGCTTTAAAAAGTTTTATAGACTTTTGGAATAATATAAAAAAAAAGGACTTTACGAAACGAATTCGTAATGTATTCTTTAATTATTAAAGGCAAGTTAGTAAGTTTATAGATTTTTTTTAATTTAAACGATAATATTTTAAAGTTTATTTCGTAAAGCTCGTAAGCTATACTATTTTATAAATAAATAAAACACTCTTTATAATACTAGTTTTTTAAGATAATATTTAGGCCTAGATTTTTGTTTATAATTTTTATTAAATACTGCTTTTAAAGTAAAAATCTGCAAATCTTTTGAATAGTTGGGTTTAAATTTATTTTAAACGGAATTTATTTAGCAATCTTTTTAGCGTAAGTTATAAAATACGCTTTCGTTCGTTTAAATATATTTTTAATATTTTCTAAAGCAATTAGGGGTTTCTAGTTTAGTTTCGGAGTATAGAATTTAAAAATATATGCTAAATTTTCTAGCCGATCTTTAAATTCGTATTTAATTCTAATAAATCGTTAAAGACGTTAAAATGCGTTTTTTACCAGTTATATTTTAGGTTTAGAATAGAAAACGAATTTTCTATTAAAGGCAAAAACTTGTTCGATATTTCTAGGCAAAATAACATCGGGGCCAATAAATACTTCGGATTAAGAAGTGATAATTGAATTAATAAATTTAGTAGAGCTATTTAATACAAGAAACTTGGCCTGGACGTCCGTAGTCTTATTCCAGAATCTTAATACTAGTCCTTTACGGGAACGAGAACGAGAAAAGTGGGTCTATTACACGATAACGTCCGGAATTTTCTCGATAACGTAACATTTTACACGATAACGTCCGGAATTTTCTCGATAACGTAGCATTTTACACGATAACGTCCGGACTTTTCTCGATAACGTAACATTTTACACGATAACGTCCGGACTTTCTTTAATAACGTAATATTTTACATAATAACGTCCGGGATTTATATAATAACGTCCGGACTTGTTTTAATAACGTAATATTTAACACGATAACGTCCGGGATTTACACGATAACGTCCGTATTTTTCTCGATAACGTAAAATTTTACACGATAACGTCCGGATTTTTCTCGATAACGTAAAATTTTACACGATAGCGTCCGGACTTTTCTCGATAACGTAATATTTTACACGATAACGTCCGGACTTTTCTCGATAACGTAAAGTTTTACACGATAACGTCCGGGATTTACAAAATAACGTTTAGACTTTTCTCGATAACGTAAAGTTTTATACAATAATGTCCGGACTTTTCTCGATAACGTAAAGTTTTATACGATAACGTCCGGACTTTTCTCGATAACGTAAAATTTTACACGATAACGTCCGGGATTTACAAAATAACGTCCGGACTTTTCTCGATAACGTAAAGTTTTATATAATAATGTCCGGACTTTTTTCGATAACGTAAAATTTTATAACAACGTCCGGGATTTATATAGTTACGTCCGGACTTTTATCGGTACCGTAAAGTTTAATATAATAACGTTAGGACTTTTTTAAATAACGTAAAGTTTTATATAATTGCGTCCGGAATTTATATAATAACGTTTAAACTTTTATTAAAAACGTAAAGCTTTATATAATAATATTTAAAATTTATATAATAACGTTTAAACTTTTTATTAAATTTAAAATTTATATAATACTGTCCGGATTTTTTTTACTAACGTAAAATCTATATAATAACTTTTAGGATTTATAAAATAACGTCCGGGTTTTTTATAATAACGTATAATATTTATATAATAATGCTTAAAATTTATATAATAATATCCGAACTATTTTTAAAAACGGAAATTTATATAAAAAATTAATAAAAATAAAAACTAAAACACTTTAAAAATAAAGCCTAATATATACTATATTTTAGTATTTTAATATAAAATATAGTAGTTATATATATAATAACTTTAATAATAGCTAAAGCGCCCGTATATAGTAGTAAGGCTTTAAAGTAGGCCTTTATAAAGTAAGCTTTTAATGCTTTATATTAAAAATTTAAAAAGAATAATTCGAAAATAATTCGAAAATAATTGTTTAAATATTAAAGTTTTAAATTAAACGTTTAATTAAAATTTTAAATAAATTAACTTTATTATAAAAGTTTAAATATAAACATTTTTGATTTAATTCTTAATTAATAAATTCGTAAAAATTCGTTTTAATTATATAATATAAATAATATAATCTATATAAACTATATTAAATTAAAAGGTTTTAATATAAAAGTTTTAAAACAAGTTTTATATATAATAATATAAACAAAATAATAAAACTAAATTTGTTTAAATATAAAAACTTTAAATAATAATTAAAAAAATCTTATATAAAATTTTAAAACGAGATTTTTAAGCGAAATAATCCGAATAAAATTATTTAAATAATATAGTTTAAATAAAATAATTTCCGTATTAAATTATTAAATAAAAAAAATTAAATATAATAATTTTAATATAATAGTTTAAATATAAAAATTCCGGGCTATATCTTTAAATATAATAATTATATAGTAAACTTTTAAATAATATTTACTAAATAAAATAAATTAAATAAACTAATATAAATAAAATAGTTTAAAAAAAATAGTTTAAAAATAAAAGTTTCGGGCTAAATTTTTAAATAAAATAATTTAAATAAAATAGTTTAAATAAAATAATTTAAATAAAATAGTTTAAATAAAATAGTTTAAATAAAATATTTTAAATAAAATAGTTTAAAGATTTTTTAATAAAATAAATTAAATAAAATAATTTAAAATAAAAGTTTTAAGATTAATTTTTAAATAAAATAGTCCGGGTAAAATAGTTTATAAAAATCCCGGGTAATATAGTTTAAATAAAAAAGTATAAAAATTTCTCGAATAAAATAGTTTAATAAAAATAGTTCGGAAATAAAAGTCCCGGGCGAGATTTTTAAATAAAATAGTCCGGGTAAAATAGTTAAAAAAATTCCCGAATAAAATAGTTTAAAAGATTTTTAAATAAAATAATCTAAAAATCCGGGTAAAATAAACCGGGTAAAATAATCTAAGTAAATTAGCTTAAGGAAAAAAGTTCTAGGCGAAATAGTTTAAAAAATTACCGGGTAAAATTAACGGGTAAGATTTCCGGATAAAATAATCCGAAAATAAAAATCTCGGATAAGATTTCTAGGCTAAATTCCCGAGGAAAAAAATCCGAGTAAAAAAGTCCGGGCAAAAAAGTCTAAGTAAAATAGTTTAAAAGATTTTTAAATAAAATTTTTAAGTAAAATTTTTAAATAAGATTTTTAAATAAGATTCCCGGGTAAAATTCCTTAATAAAATTCCCGGGTAAAATTCCCGGGTAAAATTCCTAAGTAAAATTCCCGGGTAAAATTCCCGGGTAAGATTCCCGGGTAAGATTTTTAAATAAAAAAGTCCGGGTAAAAAAGTCCGGGTAAAATTTCCGGGTAAAATTTCCGGGTAAGATTTCCGAAAAAGATTTTTAAATAAAAAAGTCCGGGTAAAAAAGTCCGGGTAAGATTTCCGGGTAAGATTCCCGGCTAAAATTCCCGGGTAAAATTTTTAAATAAAAAAGTCCGGGTAAAAAAGTCTAGGTAAAAAAGTCCGGGTAAAAAAGTCCGGGTAAAAAAGTCCGGGTAAAAAAGTCCGGGTAAAAAAGTCTAAGTAAAAAAGTTTAGGTAAAAAAGTCCGGGTAAAAAAGTTTAAATAAAATAGTTTAAAAGATTTTTAAATAAAATTCCTAAATAAAATTCCCGGGTAAAATAGTTTAAATAAAATAGTTCGGGTAAAATAATCCGGGTAAAATAGCTTAAAAGATTTTTAGGTTAAATAGCCCGGGTGTAATAATTTAAGTAAAAAAGTCCGAATAAAATAGTTTAAAAGATTCCCGGGTAAAATAGCTCGAAAAATTCTAAGGTAAAATAGCCCGAGTAAGCTAGCCCGGGTAAAATAGTCCGGGTGAAATAGCCCGGGTAAAATAGTCCGGGTGAAATAGTCTGGGTAAGATTCCTGGGTAAGATTTCCGTATGAGATTTCCGGGGGAGATTTTTAAATAAAAAAGTTTAAGTAAAAAAGTCCGGGTAAGATAGCTTAAAAGATTCCTAGGTTAAATAGCCTAAATATAATAATTTTAAGTAAAAAAGTCCGGGTAAAACAGTTTTAAAAATTCTTAAGTAAAATAGCTTGAAAAATTCCAAAGTAAAATAGCCCGGGTAAAATAGCCCGGGTAAGATAGTCTGGGTAAGATAGTCCGGGTGAGATAGCTCGAAAGATTCCTAGGTAAAATAGCCCGGGTGTGATAATTTAAATAAGATAGTCCGGGTGAAATAGTCCGGGTAAAAAAGTCCGGGTAAGATAGTCCGGGTAAGAAAGTCCGGGTAAAAAAGTCCGGGTAAAACAGCTCGAAAGATTCTTAGGTAAAATGGCCCGGGTGTAATAATTTAAGTAAAATAGTTCGGATAAAATACTCCGAGTAAAATAGCTCGAAAGATTCCCGGGTAAAATAGCCCGGGTGTAATAATTTTAATAAGATAGTCCGGGTAAAATAGTCCGGGTAAAAAAGTCCGGGTAAAAAAGTCCGGGTAAAATAGCTCGAAAGATTCCCGGGTAAAATGGCCCGGGTGTAATAATTTAAGTAAAATAGTCCGGGTAAAAAAGTCCGGGTAAAATAGCTTAAAAAATTCCCGGGTAAAATAGCCCGGGTGTAATAATCTAAGTAAAATAGTCCGGGTAAAATAGTCCGGGTAAAATAGTCCGGGTAAAAAAGTCCGGGTAAAATAGTCCGGGTAAAAAAGTCCGGGTAAAAAAGTCCGGGTAAAAAAGTCCGAGTAAAAAAGTCCGGGTAAAATAGTTCGAAAGATTCCCGGATAAAAAAGTCCGGGTAAAAAGCTCCGGGTAAGATAGTCCGAGTAAGAAAGCTCGAAAGATTTCCGGGTAAAATAGTCCTAGTAAAAAAGTCCGGGTAAAATAGCTCGAAAGATTCCCGAATAAAATAGCCCGGGTGTAATAATTTAAGTAAAATAATCCGGATAAAATAATCCGGGTAAAATAATCCGGGTAAAAAAGTCCGGGTAAAAAAGTCCGAGTAAAAAAGTCCGGGTAAAAAAGTCCGAGTAAAAAAGTCCGGGTAAAAAGCTCCGGATAAAATAGTCCGAGTAAAAAAGCTCGAAAAATTCCCGAATAAAATAGTCTGAATAAAAAAGTCCGGGTAAAAAGCTCCGGGCAATAAAGTCCGGGTACAAAAGTCCGGGTAAAAAAGTCTAAATAAAATAGTCTAAATAAAAAAGCTCGAAAAATTCCCGGGTAAAATAAACCGGGTAAAAAAGTCTAAGTAAAAAACTCCGGGCAATAAAGTCCGGGTATAAAAGTCCGGGTAAAATAGTTTAAATAAAAAAGCTCGAAAAATTCCCAGGTAAAATAGTCCGGGTAAAAAAGTCCAGGTAAAAAACTCCGGGTAAAAAAGTCCGGGTAAGATTCCCGGGTAAAATTCCCAGGTAAGATTTCCCGGTAAAATAATCCGAGTTAAATATTCTAGGTTATAGATTCCCAAGCTAAATTCCCGGGTTAAATTCTTAAATAAAATCATCCGAAAATAAAAGTCTAAAAAATTGCCGGGTTAAATAGTCCGAAAATAAAAGTCTAAAAAATTCCCGGGTTAAATAGTCCGGGAATAAAAGTTTAAAAAATTCCCGGGTTAAATAGTCCGGAAATAAAAGTCTAAAAGATTCCCGGGTAATAACGGCGGCCCGGATATAAACACGTAACCTTTTTTAATCTTTTTTTTATTACCGGATTTTTATCGTTATATATTTATCGTCGCATATTTATCGTTGCATTTATCGTCGTATTTATCGTCGTATATTTATCATCGCATATTTATCGTTGCAGCATTTATTATCGCATTTTATCGTCACATTTTATCGTCGCATTTTATCGTCGCATTTTATCGTCCTATCTTTTATTTTTACTTTCGTTAATATTATTACAATTAGGCCAATATGCCACTTATAAAAACCAAAACTTCGACTAAACCGAACAAACATAAAGCCCCTACCGCTAAAATTAACGACTTTATAATCGAAAATAAAGCCTTTACTTTTAAAACCCCTATCGATTTCGGTTTTTATAACAACTAAAACAAATAACACTTATTCCAACTCCTCGTTTTTAGCAAATTTGCCCGTAAAAACTTTAATTATCGACTAGTCTGCAGTAATTACGCATATGCTCTAACTATAAAATTAATTAGTTATACGTTACCTGTTTTACCTTTTATTATTTAATAGTTAATATTATTTATTACAACGACACAATTTTCCTTTTATTATATACTAAGCTATTATATCTAATATTTTACCGTCGATCTATTTAAACCTATTACTATACGATCGACCTATATTTGCTACACCGCTTAAAGCATTAAATACGTCTTTATTTTACTTCTTTTAAAAAAGGTTACCGAAAAACTTTTTAACGTTACGATTACATTATAAGTATTTAATTTCGATCCCGATAACTTAAAACTAACCGAAAATACGGAAAAAAAAAAAGTATATATAAAGCTATAAATAATATAGTTAAACAAATATCGAATGTTTTTAACTACTTATTTACTAATATTAGTTTTAAAGCAAAAAAAAAATTACGACTTATATATTATAATACTTTAAACTTAATAGCCCGATCGTTTCCCCGTTTTAAACTAGGCTTTTCGAAAACAATTAAACATTACGCCAAAAGCGTAAAAATTTAAAACTTTTACAGCGAACCCTTTTTTTTTACCTTTTCCGCCGTTACCGAAGCTAACCGCGATTATTAAATTTAATACTGCCTAATTATCGAAAAACGGAGCTATTATAACGAAACGTTATTATACCGGTTTTAAGCTTACGTTATTAATATCGAAAAAACGCACTAAAACGTAACGATTTTTTAACCGCGATAAATTTTTCGGTATTAAAGCTATTCCCAATTTCGACAATTTTTAATTTTCGTTTTCGTTTTTATTTAAAACAAACGTATTTAGTAATAAAAACGAACGTATACCCGATCGCAAACCTATAACTTATAAAATATTTAGTCGTAAAAACCGCAGTTAATTTTACGAAAAATTAAGTAATAAAAAACTCGAAAAATATCGCAAAAATCGATAAAAACAGTTTTATAACGAAAAAAAGTTTTTTAAACACTTTTTTAAAAAAACAACGAAATATAAAAAACTACTTAACTTTTTATAACATTGGGTAAATAAATTAAATACCCGTATTTCGTCGCTTATTTCGGTAAATAAACTACAAACTAAGTTTTTTAAACTAGCCCGAAAGCAAAAAAATAAAAACAAACGACTATAAAATTAAATCACGCGTTTAATATTATCTTTTTAGTTATTATTAAACACATTTAATAATATCGAACGACTTACTATTTTATTAAGCACTATTAAATAGTCCGTTATTACGAAAATCGACGCCGCGGTTAATACATTTAAAAACCAAATATTAACTATTTAAACTCGGGCCGAAACTTAAATTTCGTTTATTATAAATAAGCTTAGTCGCTATATTAATAATACCGCCGTATATAATACGCCCGTTAAATCTGTTAAGCCTTCGACGCAGCCTATCGACACCGAAAACAATAACGAAATAATACAAAATACCGATTCGAATTTAGTTTTAAATACAAATAAAAATAAAAAAAATAATATTAAAGTATATTAGGTTTTAATTTTATTATTATTTGGTTTTCTAAAACCTAACCGATTAACTTTATAATAATTTATAACTATTTTATATATACGTTTTTATATAAATATTAATATAATTATATTATTAAATTAATTTATATATTAACTTTTATTTAAATATTTTTAAACCGTCGTCGGAAAATAAATAACGATTCCGCTTTGTTTTATATTAAAGTTATCGGCGAAGTCTTAAACGATTTTAGCGATAATTCTAAAAATTCTACCGACTTTTAAGTCTTAAACTAAATTTTTATAACTAAAAAGCGAATCGAAATATTAATTCGCTCTATATATATTAAACCTAAAATATAATACACTAATACGAATTTTTTTTAGTTACGTTATCCGTATATACTTTTTAATACTTTTATCGAAAACGTAATAAATAGCATAATACTATTAAATATACCTACACCTAAAACTATTACCTTTACCTCTAATATAAACGATAACGTCGAAAATAACTATAACGAAAACTACGACGAACACTACGAAAGTTTCGATTTAAACGACACTCTAGAATATAACATATTAGCCTTTACCCCTCGTTTTTAAAAGGCTAAGCCTCGCGTATTAAAAGCAATAACTAAATATACTCGTAAAATTCCATATCGCAATTTTAAAAAAATACGGAATAACGCATTCGCTAAAGCTTAAACCGGGCACTTTAATAATAACAACGAATTCGATACTAATTTACAGTTTTTTAAAAATTCCGGCGTTAAAGCCTTATTTACGAAGTTTATAAACATAAACCAAACAAAATTAACGGAAGCATTTACGTATTTTAACAACGAATTAAACGAAATAGCAAATCTAAATATTCGAAGCTTTCCGTATACCGAAATACAACTAACAAACGTTTATTATAAAAACGTTAATATTAACCCGGCGAATATATTTAACTCTAATTACTTATTTAATTTTAAAAACATAAAAATAAACGCAAATACAAGTTATAAATAAAGCGTAACCACTCGAAATTACTATTACTATAACTATAGCGTAATTATAGCATTATTATCGCATAGTATAACATAGCTATATTAACAAATAACTCATAGCTATTAGGCCTAATATATAGCTAAACATTTTATAGCCTAGTTAAAAGTCACTTTTTAACCGTAAATATATACACTTTATACTATAAATATTTTATTAATAAATAATAATAGCAAATATTATAAATATATAGTTATTCGTAATACCTTTTTTTACTAAATAATAATAATATCGTATAAAAACCCTATTTAACTCTTTAAATAAATATCAGCTTTTAACTTCTAGCTTTTAATTTTTAACTCTACGTCGATTATATTATAGCCACTATACTATTTAAATTTAACGTTAATTTAAGTTTTAAAGTTTACACGTATTATAATTATATAGTATTCCTAAACCTAAAAGCATTATTAACGCACTATTTTCGTTATTATCGTAATAGTTTTATTACTTTAATTACTACTTTTAATATTGCTTAATTCGTTACTTAATATCCTTTAATAGCCCTAAAGTCTTTCGAAAAAATACAACGTTATTAAAACAAACCGTCTTCTACAACTATATCTTTCTCTTATTTACTAAGCCCTTTCTTAAAGTACCGATGCTACTACTACAACTTTGTTTAAAAATCAATTAACCGTATTCAAAGGCATATAGCCGAAATACATACTAATTTAAAAACCACTGTTTTAAACCATTCGTTAATCGAAAACGTTACCGCATAATGTTTATTTAATATTAATACGAAGCAGAATATATTCTTTAAAATAAAAAAGCCAATTGTACTTAATATAATAAAACCACGCACTCTTATTTAAAAAAACCGGATTATATCCGTAAAAACCTAAAAGGCACAAACGGAACATTATTTTCAAACTTTTTTTCTAAACGCTTTTATACTACTATAAAACTAGATCTATATAGCCGGCTAGGCAAATCATTTTACAAAGCTCCTTAACGTTATTTTTAAGCTTTAGAATAAAAAGTTCTTATTTTTATTTATTTGCGAAAATTAGCCTATTTATTTCTAAAATCCATTTTTATATTATCGTTTATATAAACAACGGATTATTATAACGATTTTACGACTTTTTATTCGTATATAATTACTTTTTCGTAATAAAATATACGGTAACGTTAATATATTATTTATTTTAAATCAATTTAACGCCGAAAATTAAAATAATACTCTAATTAAAAATATAAAATCGAATATATAAAACAAATAAATACATTCCGGAGTTCCGTTTTAAATTATATATCCCGGGCTAAATATCCCGGGCTAAATCTCCCGGGCTAAATATTTTAAACTAAACATTTTAAGCTAAATCTCCTAGGCTATATATCCCGGGTTAAATCTCCCGGGCTAAATTTTTCGGGCTAAATCTCCTAGGCTAAATCTCCTAGGCTACAAATCTCGGACTATAAATCCTAGGCTAATAATCCCGGGCTAAACGTCTTAAGTTATATTTTTTAAATAGTACGTTTTTAATAATATAAATTAATATTACGAACAAATACTAAACCGTATTAATAAAAACAATCCGGTATATTTTCCGCATTCGTTATTTAACGGACTATAATCGGAATACTATACCTCTAATACAGTTTTTTATATTTATAAAGCACTAATTATATTAATAAAAAAAGTTAATAATAAAAGCTTTTTTTCCGAACGAACCCGGCCCGCTTTTAAACGATTTCGAAAACGACTTTATTAAATCCTTTTTATATATAAATTATATTGTTTTTCGATTTATATTATCGTTATATTTTTGCTATATATTAATTAAAACGCTTTTTAATCTTTTATTAAATAGTTTAGCTGTTTAAAAAAACCGCTAAAATAATAAATTCTAATACTAAACCAAGCCGCGTTTATATATAACCGTATATTCTGTTGCAATTTTTAACGGCCGTTTACTTTTAGCTATTTAGGCCTACGCTTTTTTATAGCTTTCCGGCATTAATATAAAAAATATCGTTCGGCCGTTTATATTAACGTTTTTTAAAGCCGCTAACTAAAAGCTAAAATTAACGCCCTTTTTTTAAATATTCCGGATTTAGATATATAGCTAAAAAATCGCAAGTTGTTTCGAAGTTTATTAAAACGCTATAATTAACGGCGAAACTATTTTATACAATTATTAATAGTTTTAATTTAGCGATTTTTAGCAAATAGTTTACGGATTATTTAAACAAACTAAAGCATTGTTTTAAAAGCTAGTTTTAATACCGCTCGGTAAAATTCTAACAATATTAATTTCGAAATTACGTAAATATTTAAATAAAAATCAAAAGTTTTTACAATATTTTATTAATAGCTATAAACTTTAAAATAAACTATTTATATTACGGTTTGTTAAATAATTAAAACACTTTCGGTAATACTTTTTTCTTAAAAGCGTTGTAAACTAAAAAGCCTTAGCACTATACCGATTTCGCATTAAAAAGTTTTTTTAAACGTTATTTATTTTGCAATACTTTATAGTTAACGGGCTTAAACGGGCTTTAAAATTAGTTTTTTTCGTTATTATACCGTTACTAAATCAATTACGAATATTATCGACATATTACAAAACTATATACTAAACTTTTTATATAAATAAAACAAAGTTATAAAACGTTAAAAAGTTTTTCCTTTTACGACTTACGATTTTATAGATTTATTATTTATAGCTTATTCGGCCTTTTGCTATTTCGTTAAAACGTAAAACTTTTATACTAAAACTAATTATTATAAGCCTTTTTTTTTATTCGAACCGGTTTATATATACGATTATTAAAAACGATAATATTATACCGGGTAAACGTTAAACCTAGTTTTTAAAATCGAATTAACTATTATTAATAGCCCGAAACTATTAAAAAAAAAGCTCGGTTTCGAATGTATTAAAATTAATATTAATAAAATAGTTATAAAAACCTTTTAATATTTAAACGTTTTATTAAATTCTAGCGATAATAGTTAATACGTTTTATAGTAATACAAACCGAAATTTTTTATAACAAACGGCGAATCTTTATAATAGTACTTACGATAATATAGCACGTTATTACGCGAAAAAAAACCTTAAATATAATTACGTTTTAATATATAAAGCAACCGTTTATTAATTCTTTTATAACATTCGAACCTACGAATAAACATACGGCAACCTAGTTATTAAAAGCTTATTAAGCAATTTTAATCGAACTAAAGCGTTTTATAAAGCTAGTTATACGTAATATAAACTTTTCGGCATTAATAATACCGAGTTATTATTTTTTTTAGCCTATTCGGATAACCTGGTAAAAAAGCCGGCTAATAATAACGTATTTAAAACCTTAGTTCGGCCGTTATTAAAAAAAACGACAAAGTTATAAACAGTTTTAACGCGTAAACTATTAGCTACTCCGGGCTATCTTTCGGGCTATATTCCGGACTATAAATTTACGTAACGCACTATACTAAATATAACGGTTATATATAAAACCCCGGGCTTTATTTTAAGTTTTAAATCTATATAATTAACTTTATTTCCGCTAACCGAAACTACTCCGAATATTATTTTAAGCTATAATCCGGGCTATTAATTAGCCTAAACGTTAAATTACGGTATATTATAACTAAATACGCAAAATTTAAATATAAATTACAATATTTTTAAAAATTCGTTTATACGACCGGAATTAAACATTATTTATATCTTTAATAATAAAACCGATAAGTTTTTAAACTATTAATAACTAAAATAAAATAAAAACAATAAAAACGACAATTTTATAAACATAATTAGAGCTTTTTATAAAGCTTTTTTTAAAGTTTTCTATAAAAATTCTTTAAAAAACTTTCTGCTATTACTAATTATTAATTTACCGCTTAAAGTTTTTTTACCGCTTGTTATAATTATTTCGTCGATACCGGATTTTATATTAACGAAAAGCTTAAAATTACGTATATATAAGTTTTAAAAACAATATACCGATTTAAAAAAAAACCTAAAAACCTTATTATTGCTTATATTACCGATATTAATATAGTCGTCGAAAAGGCCCGATATCTTAACCGAAACTCCGGCTAGCCTTAATATAATGTTTGCAATAATTTAAAGCTCGAATATTTAAAACAATTTAACCCTTATGTTTTCGATTTTTTTCTTTTTAGAAAAGCCTATAACATATTCGTTTTTTAAGCTTTATTCGTTTAATTTAATAACTACGGCATTAACGTTATATTCTATAACGTCCTAAATTTTTATTTTAAAACATATCGCTAGTTTTTTTAAAAAAACGCAAAACGGATATCGCTTACGGCGTTAATTTTTATAAACGGTCGACTTATATAACAAGCTTTAGAAATATTTTAACAAGCCGAACTTAAAAGTAATATTTAAAGGCCTATAACGTAATATTTTATAATATATATATAGTTAAAAGCTTTTATTTATATATAAATAATAATAATTCGGTAAAAGTTTATTATATATCGCTTTAACCAAAAGTGGCAAAAGTTTAATTTATTTGCTTCCGGTATTTATTTCCTTAGGTATCGTTATAATAATTATTATCCCGTTCGTCGCTTTAATTAGTAATTTTTAAAAACGCTGTAATAATTTAAATATACGTTATAATAATTATATCGATAAAATCGAGTTTTTAAACCTATCGTTAATATTTATTATAGTATAAGAAAGCTTTATTCGTACTCGTTTCTTTTTTATTTTAATACGATTTTAAGCTAACGGTACGTTAATTTGCGTAGTTTTTAATAAGTATTACGTTATTTTAAAAGCGATAAAATATTTCCGGATAGCATTAATAAATATACTTAACTAATTATACGAATTAAAGTTATAGCTAATTTATTTAATAGCTATTTTATTACCGTAATAATATATAAAATAAATAAAACGATTTAGTATACTATTCGATAAGTTGTTAATAATTATTAAACCGACGAATATGCTAGAGCTTAGGCTTTATATATAAACTAGATTGTATAATATTTTTACAAATAAATAATAAAAGGTTCCGTTTTTTAATAACGAAATTAAATAGTTAATTTTTTCGGAATATTATTTATTGTTTTTAAGCGTATTTACGAACGCGTATAATAAATTACCGCTTAGTTTTAAAAATCTATAAAGTTCTAGCTATAATTAAAAAAACTTTAAACAATTGCCGATATATACGTCGAAATATATAGTCGATAATAATAACTAAATTATTCGGACTATTAACGCGTTTTATTTTTATTAATCGGTATTTTATTTATTTAATAGTATAAAAGTTATTATTTTTTATATAACTGTTTCGGCTTTAAATATAATTACTAAAAAAATACTAATAAGCGTCCGCTATTACGGCAAACTTAACGAAAACGTAAAAACAGCCGCTTTACGTAAGTAAATATATCGTAATAGCGTTTTCGTCGCTATAAATACAGCAAATAGCGGGCTCGATATTTTTAACGTTTATTTAGTTATATATTACGTTACGACGTATTTACTAACTTTATTACGTTAATAAGCCGGAAAAACCGCTAAAAATAGTAATATCGGCTATTTAGTTATTATTATTAATTTTATTTTTTAAAAGCTTTTTTTTAACTACGTTACTATAAATATATAAGCGCTTCGATTTAAATACGAGTTTATTAATATGTATTTATATTTTTTACAGTACCGCCGTATAACGTTTACGAAATATTTTAATAAAAATACTATAAAATAGCTTTACCGAAGCAAAAATACATTATATAACTATTATTATTATTAATAACGTATTAAAAAAGAAACGAATAACTTAATATTTTAGCAATATTTAATAATAGCTATATTAAACATTATATTAATAAAAAAAACTTTAATAAAAATTAGCGATAAATATAATTAAATAATTATTAATATAATATTAAGCTCGATTATTTACCTATTTATTACTATTTTATATTCCGAAAACGATATTTAATTATTGCTTTAATAATTAAAAGCCTATATTTAAACTATTAAAGTTTAATAATTAAAAAACATTGCTTATTTAGTATTAACGGTAATATAGTATACGAAAATAGCAAAAATAAAGAAAATATTTAATAAAGCCTTTTTAATAAAGCAATCTATTATAGTTTTGAGTTTTATTTATAAAAAGCTATAAAATATAGTTTTAAAGCCGTAATATTATATTAAACCGGTTTAGTAATATTTTATTAAATACGCTAATATATTAATAAAACCGGTTTTTAAATCGTAATTTGCCGTTTTATTATATAAATATAACGAAACCGGCATACCGAAAACGTAATCTATCGCCGCCGTTATTAATTCCGTTACCGAACGACGTATAAAATAAAGCCCGGCTTTAAAACGATCGAAAATACGCGAGCGAAATTGCCCGTATTTTATTTAACGCTATTAATCGTATAAAAACTTATTAATTTAAAAATTATATTTACTATTTAGTAAAAAATATATATAATTTAAACTATAAAACTAATAAAAATTATATATATAATAAACAAGTATAGTAATTAATATATATTAAAGCCTGTAAAGCGATTAAGCTTATTTAAAAAAAAAGGCATATAGCTTATAACGTATATATTATATATTACCGTTATACTTTATTATTCGATATTTATACTATTTAAAGCAAAAAAAAAAAAAATTGTTTAAACTAAAGTATTATAATGCCGGTTATTTTTTTCGTTTTATATTAAAGCAATAAAGCAAAACGTATATTAAAAGCTTCGTAATTAGCGCAAATTTCTAAGCCTTTTAATAACTATTTTTAGCCGGGCTTCGATTTTCGGAAAATCTTTATAGCAAATACGACTAAACGTAAATAAAGTTATAAGCTATATAATAGTTATTAGTTAAATTTTTTCTATATATAAATTACGTAGTATGTTTTTAATATTTATATATATAATATAAAATAAGGTTTAATTGTTTTATAATACAATTTACGATAAAAACTTATTCGATAATTTAAAGCACCCGGGGATTAAACGCGCCCGAAAACTTGACTTATTTAAAAACTTAACTTACCCGGAGACTTAACTCACTTACCCGAAAAATTAACTTACCCGGAGACTTGACTCACCCGGAGACTTAACTTATACACCCGGAGACTTAAGTTACTCGGAGAATTAACTTACCCGGACACTTAACTCACTTACCCGGAGACTTAATTCACCCGAAGACTTAAATTACCCGGAGAATCAATTTACCCGGATACTTAACTCATTTACCCGGAGAATTAACTTACTTAGAAACTTGACTCATTTACTCGGAGACTTAAATTACCCGGAAAATCAACTTACCCGGACACTTGACTTACTTACCCGGAGACTTAACTCACCCGGAGACTTAAGTTACCCGAAGAATCAACTTACCCGGACATTTGACTCACTTACCCGGAGAATTAACTTACCCGAAGACTTGACTCACTTACCTAAAGACTTAAGTTACCCGGAGAATTAACTTACTAAAAACTTAACTCACTCACCCGGAAAATTAACTTACCCAAAAACTTAACTTATTTACTCAAAGACTTAAATTACCCGGAGAATTAACTTACTAAAGACTTGACTCACTTACCCGGAGAATTAACTTACCCGAAGACTTGACTCACTCACCTAGAGACTTAAGTTACCCGGAGAATTAACTTCCTAAAAACTTAACTTACTTACCCGGAGAATTAACTTACCCGGAAACTTGACTTACTTACTCGGAAACTTAAGCGACCCGGAGAATCAGCTTACTTAAAGACTTAACTCACTTGCCCGGAGAATTAACTTACCCGGAGACTTGACTCACTCACCCGGAGACTTAACTTACTCGAAAACTTAAATTACCCGAAGACTTAATATATTCGAGTTACTTAAAAAGGTCTAATAATAACTATTATTATTATATAAAAAATAAAAAAAAAAGCTATCTAAATAAAAATTAAGAAATAAAGTTATATACACCGTATCGCGGCCTATACGCCGCGTAACCCATATATCGTTAAGTCCGTTCTATAATAATACCCCATTTTTAAACCGTAATTAACCGTAATTATTTATAAACGCCAGGTTTAAATATAAGGCTACGTAATAAAAGCTCCCCGTAAACTACGGAAGCTATTAATACTACCGAATCGCCTAAGATTTTACCGCCTTTTACCGCCCGCAAATAAATATATAAAAATAAACACGTAATTAACGCAATACCTTTTTTTTACCTTTTTAAATATCCTATTTTACTTTTTTTTCGCCTTTGTTTCGATAACAGCTTATTATTATTTTACTATAAATAAGTTTTTTACTTTTATACCGTACTTTTATTCCCCTCTCGCCTTCGCGCCGATACTATTATACCTGCGCTTTAACCGTAATCCGCTAATAAAGCTTTTTACCTTTATTACCTCCGTATTTAATTCCGTAAATACGAAAATAACGTTAATAATAATACGCCGTTTGTTTTCCGCTATATTATAAAAATTAATAACAATACGCGCTATAAGCAATATATCGGGCGAAAAAATACTTACAATAAAGTAAATTACTTTTATTTCGCTATTATATCGCTCGTATTACTTAAAACCCTATTATATACCCTATTAACTCGGCTAAATAATTACGGTTATATAAAAAAACGCCGCCGATTTATTAACGGTTATTTAATAAGCCGCTAAATTTTAAAAAATCTCGAACCCGGAAAATGTTTAAAAATATAACGCTATGCTTTTTTTTTTTTTTAAAAAAAAAACCCGCGCTTTTATCGCCGATATTATAATATCGCTTTTAAAAATATACGAAAACGTCGAAAAAAAAACGCGTAAATATTACTTTTTAATTAACGCTAAAAAAGCTTTCTATATACGTATCCCCTCCTTTTCGCCGTTGCGTATTTACCGCTAACTTATTTTTAAAACGCCCGTAAAAAATTTAACTAGTTTATAAAGTTTCGCCGCCTTTTCGCCGCTACGTATTTTCCGCGCTTTTAAACCGAAAATCCCGTCGTCTTTACGGCTTAAGCTAATATTTAATTACTACGCTTATTTCCCGGCAATAACGTTAAAACTGCTTAACGCTTAATTAAACGTACTTTTGCCGGCGCTATTTACGTAAATCGCCCTTATATCGGTACCGTATTATTAATAATTAACCGTTATAATTTGCCTTTATAGTTAAAATAAATATCCAAAATCCTAACGACTTTAATATCGAAAAACTAATAAAAAACCGCCCTCTTTATTTATATTAATCGATATATACTCGCTTATATCTTTTTACTATATTTAAAAAAAAGCGGTTTTTATAGCCGATCATATAAGTTTAAATCTTATTAATATTACCGGCGCCGCCTTTTTTCCTCGCTATCGTTTCGCTTTATTACCGCGATATACTTAATATTAACCCCGTGCTTATTTTATACCGCCGCTTTACCCCCGTCGCTTTAATAGCTTTCGGCCTTTACGCCCTTGCCGCACTTACGCTTTTTAATAGATTTTTATTTTTTACGCTTATATTACAGCCCCGTTTTATTTCCTACCCGTTATCGGCTTTATATTTTCGCGCCGTTATTACGCCTATATTTTAATTAATAAAAAATTAAAATAACCGTATTTTATACGTTATATTTTATTTATTAACGGCTTATTATATAATCTTTTTTAAACTCCGTAAAATAACTTTATACCTCGTTTTTTTTTATTTATATACTTAATTATATAATAGCTTTTAATAAATTTTATATAACGTTAAATCCGTTAAAGTTATTTTTTTAAACGTTTTATTTTAAAAAACTCGGTTAATATTAATGCTTTTTTTTATTTTTATATTAATTTAAAATATTATATTACCCGGCTTATTTTACCCGGATTATATTACTTAGTTTATTTTATTTAAGTTAAAATACCCGGATTATATTACTCGGTTTATTTTACTCGGCTTATAATACCCGGCTTATTTTACCCGGGTTATAATACCCGGCTTATTTTACCCGGGTTATAATACCCGGATTATAATACCCGGGTTATAATACCTAGATTATAATACCCGGCTTATTTTACCCGGGTTATAATACCCGGCTTATTTTACCCGTATTATATTACCCGGCTTATTTTACCCGGCTTATTTTACCCGGCATATTTTACCCGGCATATTTTACCCGGGTTATAATACCCGGCTTATTTTACCCGGGTTATATTACTTAGTTTATTTTATTTAAGTTAAAATACCCGGATTATATTACCCGGTTTATTTTACTCGGCTTATAATACCCGGCTTATTTTACCCGGGTTATAATACCCGGCTTATTTTACCTAGATTATATTACTTAGTTTATTTTATTTAAATTAAAATACCCGGATTATATTACCCGGTTTATTTTACTCGGTTTATAATACCCGGCTTATTTTACCCGGGTTATAATACCCGGCTTATTTTACCCGGGTTATAATACCCGGCTTATTTTACCCGTATTATATTACCCGGCTTATTTTACCCGGCTTATTTTACTCGGCATATTTTACCCGGGTTATAATACCCGGCTTATTTTACCCGTATTATATTACCCGGCTTATTTTACCCGGCTTATTTTACCCGGGTTATAATACCCGGATTATAATACCTGGTTTATTTTACCCGTATTATATTACCCGGCTTATTTTACCCGGCTTATTTTACCCGGGTTATAATACCTAGATTATAATACCTGGTTTATTTTACTCGTATTATATTACCCGGCTTATTTTACCCGGCTTATTTTACCCGGGTTATAATACCCGGATTATAATACCTAGTTTATTTTACCCGGATTATAATACCCGGATTATTTTACCCGGCTTATTTTACCCGGATTATAATACCCGGCTTATTTTACCCGGGTTATAATACCCGGCTTATTTTACCTGTATTATATTACCCGGCTTATTTTACCCGGCTTATTTTACCCGGCTTATTTTACCCGGGTTATAATACCCGGCTTATTTTACCCGGCTTATTTTACCCGATAATATATAACCTATAAAGCTTATTATTATAAGTTGTTATAATTATTATTAACTAATATTAATTAATAAAAAAATGTTTAATTAATTTATAGCTAGCCGTTTATATTAAATAGTAAGCATTTTTTTATTATTTTAATTATATAAATATAAATAATTTCTTTTTTACTTTTTTAATATCGTTTTATAATAGTGTTTTTTACGTTATTTTTATTATAAACAATTAAATTACATTATATTATATTATTTACGCTATTATCGCAAGCCCGCGTACGGTATTAAATATAGTTTTAAACTTATTATTATTTTATTATTTTATTATTTTATTAATAGCTTTAACGGATAGTTTAAGTAAATATTTTTTCGTTTTTTACGGTAAGGTTTTTTTTATACTATATTCTTTTTTATATACGTTTAATAATAAGTCCTTTTTATATATTTTTCGCAGCCGAGTTTATATACGTTATTTAAATAATATATCGAATTAAAGCCTCGGTATATATCGATATTATTATATTATATAAAAATGTTATAGTTATTATATAAGTTTAAGCCCGAGTTTATTATACGGCACTTTTTTTTAACAAATCGAAGCTTTTACCGAGTTTATTATATACGTTACTTTATTTAAGGTTTTTTTTTTTTTCTTTTCGCCGTTATATTATTTTTTATGCCTTAAAGTAAAAATCGCGGTAAATTTAAGCCTATATACTTTCCGTTATTAAATATCGATATAGTTTATAGCCCGAATCGTAATTTCCGTTAAATTAACGAAATAAACGAACGCTTTACGGCATTTAAAATATCCGTTAATATTTAAACGCTTATTAATAAAAAACACGCCGAAACAAGGTCTTTAAATAAAGGTTAAATATTTAGCGGATATTTTAGCTTTTAAAATAACGATAATATCGATATTTTTATTTTCGATTAAAGCTACGTTAATTTTTAATTACTAAATTAAAGCTACGATATATAGTTATTTAATTAAATCGAAATCGAATAAATACCGAATATATTTAAGCTTATAATTAAAAAAAACAAATTAATTAAAATAATAGTAATAATTTATTAAACTTTACGTTACGATTATTATTATTTTAACTGTTATAAAAATAGCACTATTTATTATTCGAAATAGTAAAAAGTATAAAATTATATATTTTAAAACCTGTTTTAAATCGAGAAATCGAAAATATATTTACCGTAAAATTACTTAATGTTTTATATTTATTAAAAGTTTAAAATAATAAAAAAGAAACGTAATATAAAATAAGCAATAATATTTCTTCGATAAAATATATAGCTTGTTACGGTTGGGTTGTAATTGGAGGCAGGGCTCTAGTATAGGTACTAAGTGTATATTAATAATAAGGTGAAAAAGGGAAAAGGAAGCTATATATAGGTAGGCCGTAAGCTTATATAGAGGGGTCTTAAGGCGGTAAAGGGTGGTAAAATAAATAAAAGATAACGGTAGTACTAAGTAGGTCGGTGCTAGGTAAGTTAGCTAGCTAGGTTAACTAGTTAGTACGTTATTACCTTTTTGTAAAATCCTGCGGGGGGCAAAAAAATAATATGCTAACTATTATGGCGATCGGTAAGTATTAAAAAACGCCTTAATTGTCCCGACCGGAATCGGGATCGAATAACGTTTTTTAAATAAAAGAAAGGTGCTTTCGGGAAATCGTATAGTTTATCGCTACGTTAAAGGCCTTTAAACCTTAGTACGGCTCGTACGTTATTTTATGCCGTTTTTTAATATATCCGTAAAAGTGCTTATATACGTAGGTCGTAACCTATTAACGTCCTTTTATTCGTTAGTTTTTTAATTTTTTTTAATTTTTTCGTATTTTTGTAGTATTAATTAACGCTCGCGTTTGCGTATTCGATCTTTATCGTAGTTATCTGATTTTTTTTTTTTTTAATTACGTTATATACGTTTTAAGCGGGTTTAATGGGTAGTCGTTACTTTATTATCGTTAAAATGCGAAAAGTTAAAGCGGTTTTTTACGGCGGCTTTTAGCCATTTATTAAATCTTTTAAAAGGTTTTATAGCGTTTAAATATTTATTATAAAAGTCTTTAACCAATTACGTTAAGTTCTTTAAGTCTTTAGCGTATATTTATATATTATCGGGATTTTATTTTATTTAGTTAATTTGGTATTATAGTTTGCGGTAATATAGTCGTAATATACAAATTTTTTTAATTTTTTATTCGGGCGGTTTATTAAGGTCGATTTTGTTATTTTCGGGCTCGGGTGGTTTTTGGCTTAGTAATAAGTTATTTAAATAAAAGCAAAGCTTATCGGTATAATACTAATCGTCCTGTATTTAATGGTTAAGTACTTTAAAACAATAAATATAAAGGCCTGTTTTTTTTAATATTTTAAAGTATTATTACGTTAGTAAGAAGTTTAGCTTATCGGTAGGTTTGTTTATTTTTCAAAATTGCCGTTTTTTAATAATAAATACCCGATCGCCGACGTTAAAGTTTAATTCGCGCCGGTATCTGTTTTTTTTTTATATTATTGTCTTTTAAAAATGTTTTATAATCTTATAAGCTATTGTAATAATATCGGTAATAATCTTTATTAGTTTTTAAATATTTTATTTATTAAGTTTATTATAAGGGGTTATATTTGTTTAGTCGGTAGTCCGTTTTTTTTAATTAAAGTAATTAAGCATAAAGTATTTAAAAAAAACTTTATATAGTTATATGCCGGTCGAATTATAAAATACGTTAGCCGTAGCGTAATTTATAGCCGGCATTAAACGGTTTTAATTATTTTAGTAATAATTATAAAACGGTTAAAAACGTTAGTTTATATATTTATTAAAAATTTTTACGCCGCCGATTATTTTATAATGGCTTAGCGACGTTAATTATTAATCGATGCTTAAAATAGTAAATAACTTTTATTAAAAGCTAAAAATAAACTATAGTTTTTAATCGGAAATTATTAAAAAGGGTAGGCCGAAAACTCGGTAAAGGCCTTTATAATATATTTAAGCGGCGTTTTTAGCTATAGCGTTTCGTTTATATAGGATATTTTATAGTTATTTAGATAGCCGGTTAATTAAAATAAAAGTATTATCGTAACTATTTTTAGTTATAGGCCTGGCTTTAAAGTCGATAACGAAATGTTAAAATAGCTTTTTAGGCATAAAGAGTGGTTAAAAAAAGCCCGAGGTTTTATCGCGTAGTATTTTAGCGGATTTATAGGTATAGTTTGCTACGAAAGTAATAATATTTTAATTATTCCGGGCTATTAGTACTATTTTGCGACTAGCCTTTTAGTTTTATTAAAGCCGGGGTAAAACGTTGCGATAATTTTGTATATTTTACGGATAAATCGTGTTTATAAATTATTAACGTTTAGTATAGCTAGTTAATTTTTGTATATAATAAGGCCGGATAAATACTTCTAATCGTTATAGACTTTTGCTTTAGCCCTTTCGTAATAAATTAATAGGTCGTTATATATACGGTTTTATATTAATACTTTGTTAATTAACTAGGCGTTAAAACCCTATAGCGCTAAAAGTACGTTTATCGAAAAGGTATAAACCGTTATTACGTAGATTTATATATTTTTAAAAACGGAATCGTCGGGTAATTCGGATTTATTAACGGTTTTGAAAAATTGCATAGTATAAATAGCGTTTTTTCGCTGTTTTAAAGTTTTTATTTTTTTTTTAGGTCGAGATAAAATATCGGTAACAAAGTTTTCGGATTTAGATCTATAAATAATAACGAAGTTATATTGTAATAACGTTTTTACTTATCCGGCCTACCGGAAGTTTAACTTTTTAATTATAGTAAAATACTTTAACGTATTGTAATCGGTAATAATTAAAAAAAGTAGCCCTTTTTATTAACCGATTAATTTAGGCCTTTAAATAAAAAATAACTTTATTACCGCTAGCATTTCTTTATTGTATATATTATAATTTAGTTCTGCGTTCGTTATAGTCTTAAAAAAAAAGGCTATAAAGTGCTAAAGCCCGTCGTTTTTTAATTGCGAAAAGGCTTTAAAGCAAACTTTGTTTAAAGAATAAGTTTTAATTTTAGTTTGGCGTATATAGTCGTAATGGCGTAATATCGAAGTAGTTATTAAATAGTTTTTAAAGTTTTAAAAAGCCGCGTAATATTTTTTATTAAAAAGAAATAATATATTTTTTTAAATTAAATTATTTAATAGTTTAGCTTTACGGCTAAAACCGGGAATAAACTATTTATAAAAGTTATAAAAGCCTAAAAAAGAACGAATTTTTTTAACGTTTATAGGGGTTTTTTAGTCTTTAATAACGAAAACTTTATTAAAATCGACTTTAATCTTATCGCGGCCGACGATAAATCTTAAGTATTTAGTTTTAATAACGTAAAATTTATATTTCTTTAAGTCGGCTTAAAGCCCGGCTTTAACAAAACGTTCGAAGACTTTTTAAACGTGTTTTTAATATTTTTCGACGTTATTTAAAAAAATAAAAATATCGTTAATATAAGCGCTATAAAAATCGTTTAAATAATCGAAAAAGGTTTCGTTAATATATCGTTAAAACGTTGTAAAATTGTTCGTTAGTTTAAACGGCATTATACGGTATTTAAATTATCCGAGTTTTGTTTTAAATACGGTAAAGTCCTCCGACCCGTCGGTAATACGTATACGGTAAAAGGCTTGCCGGATATCGACTTTTGTAAAAATTTTAGCTTTTAAAATTTTCGAAAGCGTTTTGTCGATATAGAATAAAAAATAAAAGTCTTTTTTAATTATAGTATTAAGTTTTCGATAATTAATATAAAAACGTAACCTTTTTTCCGGTTTTAAAGCTATAATTATTAAAGAGGCCTATAAAGTCCCGTTAAAAATAATAAAGCCTTTATAAACATTATCGGTAATATAATCCCGTATAGCTTTAAAGTTTTTTTAAGGATATTTTATATATAGGGTTATAGCCGATATCGTTGCCGCTTTTGCTTTTTAGCAACTTGATCTTATAGTCGTATAGTTTTTTATTAAGCAAGTAATTTAAATTTACTTTACTAAAGGTTTTTAAATATAGTTTATAGACTTCGGGGACTATATTTTAGGCTTTGTTTCGCAGTTTTTATAATTTTTTATTAAAGAATAGAGAATTAGCTTTTTTTTTAATTAAGTCCTTTTTGTTTTAAATAAAACGTTCGATTTCGTTTAAAGAAAATATAAAGACTTTGTTTATTAAATACGTTTTTTAGTTTTTTATATTACGTTTATAAAGCGTTTTAAATATTAAAGCGTTAATAATAACGCAGTTTTTTAAGGGCCTATATTTATACTATTTAATGGCGTCTTTTTAAAAAACGTAAAGTCTATATTAATTAATATCGTATAACGATATTAGTCGAAATAATAGCGGTTTATTTAATACGCCGTCGTTTTCGAGTTTAATAAATTATGCCTCTATTTTTTAAATAGTACACTAAATAAGGTCATTAAATACCTCGGCGTATAGGGGTAACCTATACGCGGTTTTTAAGGGCTTTTTACGGCAGGTCGCCGTTTTATAGTAATATATAGGGTATTATATTAGGTTAAAAGCTTCGTCTTTAAATATAGTATATTTTGCTATAAAAAATAGTCGGGTTTTCGAAAAAAAAAAGCTATTAACGCTTTAAGTTTAGCAAAATATCGTAATTTGCTAAAAAGGTCTTTTCGATAATAATATTTAAGGCTATATTAACGACGAAAAAAAATTAGTTAAAAAAATCACGTCTTTATATTATAAAATACGCGTATAATGCGTTTTTTATTATTTATTCGCCTTAACCGTTATAGCCGGAAATACTTCGGGAAAAAAAGTCTCGATCGTATTCGATATTTAGTTATTTTTTTAATCGTTTAGCGAATAATTTGTTTATAAATAGATAACTTATAGCTCCCGTATTAATAAAAGTCTGTTTTATTAAAAAAAATAAATTATTTATTGCTATAATACTATAGATAATAAACTAGTTTTTTTTTAAAAAGCAAGAATCGACGTAAACTAATATAACGTTATTTTTAAATATTTTATTTCGCTTACGTTATTTTATTAATACTTTTTTTAAAAAGAAGTCTAAATTTTTTAAAGCTAGTCTTTTCTTAAATCGTTAAAGTCGGAAAAGTCGTTATTAGCGTTTTTAACGGTAATATAACGTATATAAGTATTAATAGCGTTAATACGAGTAGCGGCTTTATTAAAGCAGTTACGGGAAACGTAATTAGTTTTTTTATAATTAAAGCATTTGTTTTTACGTACGAACTATACGATTTGCTTTAAAATTAATTAAGATCGTTTTAAAATTAAAATACCGGTAGTTAAGCGTAGGCGGTTTTGTAATAACGGGTAAAAAATAACGGTTATAGCACCGCGGCCACAGCCTATGCTAGCAATATTATTACGGCCTTTTCGGTTATTTCTGTTATTAATTATACGCCGTTTATAAAAGTCTTCGTTGTTGTAGCTAAAGTTATAGTATAATATTTCGTAATATTTAATAAAAGCGTCGAAGCTAATGTTTTTATTAAAGCGTTAAATAATAATAAAGTTTTTAACGCGGTTTAATAACTTTTTATAAAACTTTTTTTTTTAATTAATATAAAAAAATCGGCGCTTTTTAGCGTAACGTACGAAATTATTGCGGAAAATCTAATATTTAAGCAAACTAAGCTTTTTTAAAAAAAGTTCTTCTAGCTTTTAACGGGCTTTTTAAACCTAGTTCGGGTTTTTATATTTTATTTTAAAATAATTAATTAAGGCTTCGAAGGTTTTAATTTCGTCGAAGTTATTTTTTTCGTCGAAATATAGCGTAAGGTTATATACGGCGTTATTTGTAAAATATAATTAAACGTTGATTATTTTTGCTCGCTTGTTAAAAAACCAGTTTTCGTTAGTTTTTAATCGATTTAACTATATATAAAGCTAAATATTAAAATTTATTTCGTTTTTATCGTAATCGGTGCTTTAAAACTTAAGGACTTTAATTTCGGCTATACGGCAAAAAGTAGCGCCGCTAGTAATAAATCGTAAATAAACCGAGGCTTTGCGGTTTTAAATCGTAAAATTAATTACTAACTAATTAACGTTAGCGAGCTTATTTTTAACTTCTTTAAAGCGATCTTAAAACGTAGTATATTTTAAAATTAAGTTAGCAAAGGTTTTTTTATCGGAATTAGCAATATTTGCAAAAGCTCCGGCGATTATGCGGACTTATTTTTTTAAAATGTTTAAATAAAAGTCTAAAATATTGGCCTAATAATAAAGGTCGTTAATTTATTTTTTATAAACAATAAAAAAAAAAAGTTAATGCTTAATTTCTTGCTATAAAGTTAAAGCGTTTGTTTAATAGGCCTTTTTAAAATTATCGAAGTTTATAAAACCGTTATATTTAAAAAATGCTTTTTAACCGGCTTTAATTACGGCGGAAAACGGAGTAAAAAAGCATTTATTTTTACTTTTAGTATTAAATAGTCCGGCTATAATATCGAACTTTTCCTTTAAGTCCGTTATAAGCGTTTTAACAATAACGTTATAGCGGCAGTTCTTATAGTCTTTAAATAGGAAAACTGCTTTAAAACTATCGAAAGTTTTATAAAGCCGTTAGTCGTTTTTATCGTCGTTTTTTTAGCTTAAAGTTTCGATATAAACGAAAACGCAAATAAGCGCAATATTAGTAATATAGGATAAACGTTAAAGGTTCGAATTGTTAAGCTTATTGGGTCGGGGGAATAATTTAAAAAAGTCTTTAATATAAAAGCGGATTTATTTAATAGCCTTAATTTAGGCAGCCTTTTCGGCGGCGTTATAAGCTATTTTAACGGTTTATTTTATTTTATTAAGTTTTAGTTTAGTTTAGTTTTAGGTTAACTTTATTATTATTACGGTTAGGTTGTAATTAAAGGCAGGGCTTTAATATAGGTACTAAGTATATATTAATAATAAAGTAAAAAAAAAAAAAAGAAGCTATATATAAATAGGCCGTAAGCTTATATAAAGAGGTCTTAAGGCGGTGAAAAGTAGTAAAATAAATAAGAAATAACGGCAGTACTAAATAGGTCGGTGCCGGGTAAGTTAGCCAACCAGGTCAGCTAGCTAGTACGTTATTTAACTATAAAGTAAAAAATTTCGTACCGGCGAAAAAAGCTTATATAAAACGTATAAATATAGTAGATTTTAAAGCTATAAAAATATTAAATATAATCGTTAGTTTTAATAAAAAAATCGAAGTTTTTAATTAATTTAAATTATATTTATAACAATATATTATAGTTAATAAAAACTATATAACGTATAAAAAACTAAATATAAGCTATTTTTAAGTAACGTTTTCGGTTATTTTTTTAACCGTTTATTTATAATAAAAGCGATCTTAATACTTTAAAAAAGCAAGTTTTAAAGCTTAATAAAGTCTTAAAACTAGCTATAATAAACGACGATATAAAAAAGCTTATAAGTTTTATTATAATAGTAATTTATCGCCCGTTAAGTTTTTAAATTATAATCTTTATAATATTAACCGCGTAAACTATAATAAAACTATTTATTATATTTTAGCTTATTTAAATAATAAACGTTATTTTAATCCGGAAAGCTTTTTTAATCTATTAAATAAAAATAAAAATAAAATAATATTAAATATTAACGTAAAATTTAATTAAGTTTATATAATTTCGTTTAATGCATTTAATTCGTTAAATAAAGCCGTTATTAATCTTTTTAAATAATTAATAACGAATATAACGGCCGTTATTATAACTACTTTAATATAAACGAGGCTTTTAAACACGTAAGTATTAAATCTTTTACTCGTTTTAGATCTTTTTTTTATAAACCTAATTTATTTTTATATTTTAAACCCGCACGATTTATATTTAAATACTTTTTATTATTAAACTTTATTTTTTTTTGTTTCTTATATTACGTTTAAACCTTTACGTAAACTTAAATATTATTAAGGTTTTACGTAAGTTTTTTTATTCCGCTCTTTTTATTATATAGCGTACTTTTGCTTATATAATAAAAGCATTTAGTTTTAATTAAAGTTACTTTTAAAGTAAAAAAGGCTATAATTTTAACTTTAATACTTCGTTTTATTAAAGCTATTAAAGTTAAAGCGGCGTTAATAATTATAGTGCTTAGCTTTATAGTTATTTTAATTATATTAATTTAGGTTAATATATATAAAGCTCGGCAGTTTTATCGGGTAATTTATATATATTATTTAGCCCGCTTTTTTATTTTATTTTTAAATTAAAGTAATTTATTTATAAGCTTTTAACTTTTTGATTAATAAAATATAATATATTTTATTTTATATAACGCTTTCGCCGCGTAACCGACGGGTTTTTAAAGCTAGTTTTATATATTTTTAAAGTTATTATTTAGCTTTTTTTTTTATTTTTAACTTCCGTTTAATAATATAAGCAATCCCGCCTATAATAATGCGTAACCGCTAAAGGTTATTGTTATTATAACATAGTACGGCCGTACTAACAGCTAATTAACAGTTATTAAGCTTAATATATAACTAAGCATTTTATAATTTAGTTATTAAAGTTACTTTTTAACTATAAATATATATAGTTAAACTTTATACGTTAGGTTTTTTATTATATAGTTTAAAATACGTATAATACTATATATTACGTAATAACGGCTATATTAGTTAGTTTACGGGCTATAAACTAAAGGCTATAAACATTAAATAATTCGGCCTTATTATATTAAATACTTATAGTCGTAAGTATTTATAAAAAAATCTAATTACGGTTTATTTTAACGTTTATTTAGTTAAAAAACGGCTTTTCGTTATATTCGAAAACAAAACTATATACTATAATGGTAATAAATAAATTATAAATATATAAAACTAGCTTTTTATTAAAAAAGCTTTTAATTAATAAAATAACTTTTTTACTACCGATTAACGTTACGATTAGCGTATATTAAATATTTAACGTTTATTAAAAGCTTTTATTATACGGTTTAAAACTTAAGTAAATATAGCTATAAAAAACTTTTTATATAATAATATTACTTTACGCAACCTTACTATTATTAAAAAAGCCTTAATTATTCTCGTTTTTTAAAAGCTTTATAATATTTGCTATATAGATTATTACGATTTTAAAAATAAAAGTTAATAACGTATTATAATATATATTTATAATTAATAAAACTCTAAAATCCGTCGTATTATACGATTTTTTAAAAACAAAAATACTTTTAACTTTTATATAAAATATATCGATTTAGCTTGTAAAAAGTTAAAGTAATTAATTAAAAAGCAATAAATTAAATTCCGATTTCGGTTTAATAATAAACGAGGTTTTTTTAAGTCTTTTAATTAATATTAAGCTTTAAATATCGGTCGGAATTTTAATACCGGTCGGTTTAATTAATAATAACTTTAAAACGGCAAACGTTTTTAAAATAAAAGCAAAAATCGTCGATGGTTTTATAATTAACGTAATCGTAATAAAAAGTTTAAAATTTTTAAAATAAAAACTACCGGGCTAAAAACTATTCGTAACGTAATATTAAACGTTTTTAAAACTAATAAAATAATAAAAATTACAATCGTAAGCTTATATAGTTTTAAAACGTTATATATTTAAAAAACTAATAAATAAATCGTTAAATATTAGCCCCGAAATAAATAAAATGCTTATTACGTTAACGATATTACCGGTATTAATTACGATTAATATATTTAATATAATAAAAACGATAAATTATATTATATCGATAATAGTTTTTATAATAACTATAAAGCCGAGTATTTAAACTCTTTTTTAAAAGCTAGTTATAAAAACTATTTTTATAAACGTAATTAAAACTTTAACGATTATTATAATATTTCCGTTAAAAATACTATTTTAATATATTTTCGATATATTACGTAATTCGATTTATATATAACTTTATATAAATATAAACGGTTATATCGTAAAAAAGTATTAAAAACTATTTTTACCCCGTTATTAATATACGCCTTTAAACGTATTTGTAAATATTATAACCGAAAACTTTTTTTTTATTATAAGCTATTTAATTATTTTCGCTATTATAAAAAAGCAAAAAAAAAATATAGTATATAATTTAAACGCCGATTTAAATACTTGATTTAAGTTTAAAAAAACTGATAAAATATAATAATATACCCGTAAAATAAAAAAAATTAAAATATAAACGTAATTAAACCTTTTTTAATATTATTAACGTAAACTAAAAAAATATGCTTATTAAAAACGTTAAAACTTTAAATTTAAAAAAACGATATTTTTATATTATTTAATTATATATATTTACGATTTACCGTTTGAATAGTTTTTATAAATAATAAAGGCCGCGAAATTTATATTAATATTAATACCGGCTTATTTATTATTAAACGTTTTTACTTTTAAACTTTATTTTATATTATTTATAAAAATAAAAAAACTTTAATTAGTATTTATAAACGCCCGTTCGTATTTTTAAATAAACCGAGTTTATTTTTTATTTACGTAATTATAACGTTATAACGCGTAAACTTTATATTAAAAAAATTAAACACTATATATAAATCGTAAAAAATAAACTTTAATTTAATTCATTATTCGGTATTAATTTTTTAAAACTATATAATATAATTATATTTTATTTATTATTTATAATTACTTTTTATAACGATTTCGTTTATAATTTTATTATTAAATTATGTAATAATTCGGTAAACTGGAAAATATAAACGTATTATATTATTATATTAAATAAAAGCAAAATAGCTTTTATTTAAATAAATTATATAATATTATTAAATAATAAAAGTTTTTGTCTTTTTTTTACAAATTATTAAACTATTTTTTATTCCGTTATTAATTTTAAATCTTTACGTATTGTTTTTATTATTAATTTATTTAATAAAGTCGTAAAAATTCATAAAATCGTAAATATTAGCCGTATTAAAAAAAAAAAAAAACAATAAATATTATCGAAATAGCTAAAAAAGTATAATTATTACTTTAACCGGATTAGTTATAATAGCTTTTAGTTTTATTATAAAAGGCCTTAATGTTATTTCTTTTTTCGTTATTTTAATAAACGCAGAATTCGATAAAACGGATTTTAATACGGTTATTATTACTAATAATATATTAAATATATTTTACGACTTTTTTAATATTTTTGCTTTTTTTTATATTTAATTCGATTTTTTCGGTATTTTTTTTTAATTTTATATTTACGGTTTTTAATATACTTTATATAAATACCATTTACAATTTAATTAATATAAACTAACCGCCCGTTTTTTTCGATTAATTATTTCCGATAATACTTTTATACCCGGTTTTTATTGCAATTATTACTAACTATTTTTTTAAGCTTATTTAATTAAAACATTAATAAATTTTTTTATAGCTAATTTCGTAAACTTTAAATTTTCGTAATATAAATATACGTTTTTAAACATTTTAAAACTAAATAACGTTTTAAAATACGTTACCGATTTAAATATTTATATATATAAAAAAAAATCCGAAATAAACGAATTTTATTAAAGTATTAACGAATTCGATAGTTAGTATAACCGTAACTTTATTAATATTTTTAAAAAAAACTAGTTTAAAATCTTTTTCGTTAAAAAATAAAAAAAAACAAAAAACCTTTATTCGTAATTATTTATTAAATTATAAAAATCGGATATTTTTAAATAAAGTTTACGGTAGTTTATATAATAAAAGTTAAATAATTTAATAATTAAAGCTAACGTTATTTATAATTTTTTTATTCGTTATTTAATATATTATTAACGAAATCGAAAAAGGCAAAATTATAGTTAATTTATATATTTTTTATAGCGTTACCGTATTAAATAATTATTTATTACGTTTTTAGTTTAACGTTTTTACTTTAATACGCGGTAAATATTATATAATTTACGTTAATAATATTTAATTTTATTTTAAGTTTAAAATTTATTTAAATTACCGGTATAAACTTGCGTTAATTAGCCTTCGAAATTTAAAAAAGCCGATAATTCCGTTTATAAAGTTTTAAAACTCGTTTTTATATATTTAACGTTTTATAAATAAACTTTTAAACTTAAGGTTTTATTTTATATGTAAATTTATTAACGATATCGTTATTTTTTTTATATATATAAAAATTATATTCGTTCTAATTTACGATAAAATTTTAGTTTTAATATTAATTAAGTTTTTTATTAGTTGTTTTTTTATTTAATTATTTAAATTTCGAATTAATGCTTTAAGTATTTAAACTATAAAAAAAAAGTTAAAAGTTTTTAAATATTTAAAGTTTCCGCGTAATTTAAAAGCTTTAAAGCAATATATTAATACGATTAAATAGCTAAAAAGTTTTATTTCGTATTATATTAAATTAATAAAGCTTTTATAATAACCTAAAACGGCTTTATTAGCCGAAAAAAAAAACGGCTAAATAATTAATAAATATTTAAAAAAAAAAAACGTATTATTAAAGTATTTATTTCAATTTAATACCGGTAAAAAAGCTATATTTAACGCTATTTAATTAATTATTAGTTTATATATTACTATATATTACTATAATTTAAACCGGCGGCTATTTGTTTAGTTTAATAAATTTTTTAAACGAGGGTTTAATATAATAGTTTATTAATTAGCTTTTAAAATCGAGTAGTTTTTTAATAACTTTATAACTATTCTATTAAATAAAATTAAGCCAGTTATATATTTAAATAAATGGGTTTTTAAGCTTAAATTAAACTACGAGCCGTTAAAGCTTAAAGTAGTTTATTTTATATAAATAGCAAAAAAACTATATATTACGCTTTAATTAAATAAATTATTTATAATAGTCTTTATTAATTATAAAGCTCTTTAAAAAATAATTAATTAAGCTTTTTTAAATATTTTTATTATAAATCGTAGTAATTGGCGTTTAATTAACTTTTTTATTTATTTTTTTTAATATAAGCTTAATATTTATTATATATTAAACAAATTAAACTACGTTTTTAACGCGTTAAATCGATTTTATATTAGCGATTATTTAAATAAATAAAGTAAAATTATTCGTTTTAATAAACTATCGGTTTTAAATATAATTTAAAATATAACGAAAATTAAAATAATAAATAAAATACGTATACCTTTTTAAGCCGTTTATTAAAAAAACAAACGATATTTTTTAATTTTTAAAACTTTTAAAATATATAAAGCTAATTTTATAAAAGCTAAAAATAACCCGAATAAGGTTTTTTATTGATTTAGTAATTATTTTTAAATTATTAATAGTTTTATTTATAATATATATATTAAAAAACGTCGTTTATATATTTTATACGATATAATTCGTACGTTTATTTTTACTGTATATAATAATAAGTACTATTTTAATATTAATCGTATTTTATAATACTTTAACGATTATAATATTTATTAAAAAATATATTTAATAAAAAATATATTTAATATTGATTTATTTACGGGCTTAATTAAATAAATAAACAAAAGCTTTTTAGTAATATATAGTTTATTAAAATCGATAAAGCTTTTTTAATAAAAATTATTTATTTTAACTTTATTATCGGCTTTTTTCCGGTATTTTCGGCAAATATAACGTAATAATTATTAAGTACGAAAAACTATTACGGCATTTATAATGCTTTAATATTTATAACGTATATAATTTAAAGCAAATATTATTAATTTTAAATAATAAAAAATATACCGTTATTTAATAAAGCTTTGCTTTAATTAATTAATTATTATTATTCGATTAAAGTATTTTTAAAACGATTATTTTAAATAAAAATGCTAAATTTACGTTTAATTTTTAATAAAGTATTTAACAATACTTTAATACCTGTTTATTAATAATTATAATTTATTACCCGTAAGCTTATAATGCTTTAAAACGTAAAAATTAAACTATTAAAATCGTAATTTGCTTTTATATCGTAAAAACCCGATTTTTAACTAAATTACTTTATTTATACCGTTATAATAAAACTTAAACGTAGCTTTTACCGATAATATTAAATCATCGGCTTATTAATAATTATTTAGTTTTAAGCTATTAAAACTTTTAAATTTTATTATAAATCGTAAAAAAACGTTAAAATTAACGATATATTAATATTTCGTAACGCGTTAAAACAGTACGTTTGTTTTATAATAAACTTTACTATATTTTAAATAAAAAAACGATATAACGTTAAATACCGTTTAATAAAGTTTATAATCGGTAATAAAATATATATATATTTATATTACGAGTATTATTTATTTAATAAACTATCCCGTAAATTTTTTTTTTAACGTTTAAACCTATAAATAATTAAATTTTATATAAATAAATTAACGTACGAATTAAATATACCAGCTTTATATAAACGTTATTTAATAGTTTTTATTAAATATTTATATTCGTTAATTATTTTATAAACTTTTTTAATCGTTACGTTTTATTTTAAAATCGATTAAAACCGATTAATTATCCGAGTTTAATAATAATAACGTTTATAAAATCGAAATCGTTTTAGTTTATTATTTTTATAAAAAGTTTATTAAATCGGATTTTAAATATTTTATTATATAAAAAGGCTAAAATTATTAATTTAATCGTTAAAAAGTTAAATATAACTTATAATACTTTTAGTAATTTATTATAAAATATTAATAACGTAAAAATAATAAGCTTATAATAAACGATAAAACTAATATAAAATTAAAATTAAAAAAACTATTACGTTATTATTAATTAAAAAAAGTCGTAAACGATTTAAAAAAAAACATTTAAGTTTATATTTTTATTTATATATATATATATAAATATAAGCTTCTTTAAAGTAATAAATTTTGTTTTATTTTCGGTATTTTAATACGTAATTTATAAAAATTACTATTATAAATAACTATAATTATTATTAATTACTATTAATTAATAAAAAAATTATTAATTAATTTATAAGTAATTTATTAATATTAAATAATAAGTGTTTTGCTTTATTTTAAAGCTTTATTTTTATATATAGCTTTTATTATAATTATATTAAAGTTTATAGTTATATTACGCCGGTAAAATTATCGTTAAATTAATTCTTATAATATAAATTAAAAACGTTAATATTTTTAATTTAAACTTTTTTAATAAAGCTTTTTATCGTAAAATATTAAAATCTGTTATTATTATAATATCGTTATTAAAGCTTTGTTTTAAATTTATATTTATTAAAGTTTTTTTTAATAAAAATATACTTTTTTAATTTTAAGCCTTGCTTTATTATAATATTTAATTAAAATCCTTTTCCGAAAAAACATTATTATTAAAGTTTCGTTTTAAATTAATTATTTAAAATCCGTTATCGATATAATATTAAAGTCTTTTAAAATAAAAGCGTATTATTTATTCGTTAAGCTTTATTTTAACGTAACTTTTATTTTAAACCTTTCATTAATAAAGCGTTAAAATTTTTTTTAAAAAAGCATTTTTAAAAAAGTCTTATTATAGGAAGCATTTTTAAAAGCTTTAATTAAATTAAATACGCCTTTTTATCTTTTTTATAAACTTTTATTAAAAAGTATTAAAAAGCTTTAAAAAAGTTAAGTTATTTTTTTATAAAAAAGCTTTATAATTTAACGTTATAAATATAATAACTTAAACTTAAAGTTTTAAAATAATATATTAAATATTTTAAAAGCTTATTATTACGATTTTTAAATACGCCGTTATTTTTTTACGTAATATTTAAAGCAATTAATTTTATTATTATTATAAAAACTAATTTAAATTATTTTAAAGCGGTTAATTATTTAATAGTTATATTTAACGTTAATAATATATACGTAATATAATTAAAGCTTTTAATATTTATTAAAACGATAATTTTAAAACTTTATTAAAGCCGTAGTTATTTAATAAAAACTTAATTTTAAGTTTATTAAAGCTTTCGATTATTTTAAAAAGCATTAAATATAACGTTAATAATAAGTTAAACTTTTAATATTATTTAATATTAATTAATATATTAATAATAACGAAATTATTAATGCTATTTATTTTACCGTTAAAGCTTAAAGCCATTAAGAATTACTTCGGTAATTTTATGCTTTTAATTATTTTATTATTATAATTAAATTAAAGTTTATTTAATTTATTACTAATTTCGATTTTTTTTATAATTACTTAATTTTAACGTATTTTAAAAACGTTAAATATACGTTATTTAAAAAAGTAAATTAATATTTATAAATAGTAATTACGTTAAATGTTTTAATATTATAAGCTATAATAAATAAATAATTAAAGTTTAACGTTATTAATAAAAAACTTAATTAAATAAATAAAAATAAATAAAACTTAATAATATTAATATAGTTTAAATAATTAACTTTTATTATTAAAATTAATATATTATAAAGCTTTAAAAATCACGTTTTAAAAATTAATTAATAATATTTTAAAACTTAATGCTTTATTTTTAATAAACGTAATTATAATAATTATTTTAATTATTTAATATTATTAAATAAATTATTCGATTAAATAATAAATAAAATAAAAAAACGTATATTATAAATATTTTAATTTATTTAATACTTTATTATATTTAAGCTTTTTTTATTTATATTAAGCTTAATAATTATTAATTAATTATTAATTATATTATAATTATATTATAATTATAATCATTTTTAATAATAACGTATTAAATAATAAAGAATTAATAAAAAATATAATAATAAAAACGTATATAAAAAAAAACATATAAAAAAATATCGTATTAATTATATATAAACTTATAATTATTATAACTTTATATAAAAATATATAATTTTAATATAATAAAATATTTTATTATTATTTATAATTAATATTTAAAACAATATAATTTAAATAAAATAACGCGTATAATTTAAAAAATATTATTTATTAATTTAAAATTAAGCTTTTAAAATAAATATATAAAATAACATTATAAAATAAGTATATAAAATATAAAATAAGTATATAAAATAACTATATAAAATAACTGTATAAAATATAAAGCAAGTATATAAAATAAATGTATAAAACAAATGTATAAACAAATAGACAGCATAACTGTATAAGATAACGGTTAGATCGGTTAGGGTTAGGGTTAGGGTTAGGGTTAGGGTTAGGGTTAGGGTTAGGGTTAGGGTTAGGGTTAGGGTTAGGGTTAGGGTTAGGGTTAGGGTT